>SJYV01030016.1:7723-18081 GCA_006410875.1 Neotragus pygmaeus
AGATGTGAAGAACAGATTTTGGACTATGTGGGAGAAGGCGAGGGTGGGATGACTTGAGAGAATAGCATTGAAACATGTATATTACCATATGTGAGACAGATGACCAGTGCAAGTTCGATACATGAAGCAGGGCACTCAAAGCCAGTGCCCTGGGACAACCCAGAGGGATGGGGTGGAGAAGGAGGTAGGGGGGTTCAGGAGGGGGGATACATATGCACCCGTGGTTGATTCATGTCAAGGTATGGCAGAAACCATCACAATATTGTAAAGTAATTATCCTCCAATTGAAATAAATTAATTTTTTTAAAGATAGAAAAAAGAAGAATCTGTCTGCCAATGCAGGAGATGTAAGAGGTGTGGGTTTGACACCTGGGAAGATCCCCTGGAGGAGGAAATGGTACCCCACTCCCATATTCTTGCAAGGAAAATCTCATGGACAGAGGAACCTGGCGGGCTACAGTCCACGGGGTTGCAGAGAGTTGGACACCACGTGTCTGAGCACACAAGATAACTTTATAAAGTACTTCGCAAAGTATTTGAGTAAGTACTTTGGTGGCAAACTGTTTACTCACCCCTGAGGGAAACTTAGATGACAACTCTGTTTTTAAGAGTTATTCATATCAAGCTACAATAATCTTTTTATTTAAAAGTTTCCTCTTCAAAATGACAAGCTTTATCAAAGTTAGGTCTTAAAAGGACAACTTAAAAGTTGAAAGTTTTCTCAGTTTAGCTGGTAACTTCAACGTGATTCAACATCATCCATATTATTTGGCCATGTTTTCATTCTCCTAAGGTGTTTTATTAAATGGAGTCTGGAATTCTTTGCTGCTGCTGCAGAGTAAAATCAAATCAAGAGTGGAGTGAAGGTGCTGGGCTAAGGGTGTAAAGAAGTTACCTGGGGACAAGAACTAGATATTTCTAGAGAGAAGAATAGGGACACAGTGATACTGTTGTTTAAGAAGTACTAGTTAAAGGTCGAAGAGGAAAAGCAACAGTATAAAATTAAACAGGGAATCTTTGTAGCACTCAGGAACCCAAATGTCTGAAAAAATAAAACCAGAAGGTGCGGCGATGGTTTCTATTTATCCCTATGCATCTACTCTCTCCCTTCTCCACTCTGCTGTGTCCTGAAGACTGACCTATATGTGCCACATCATCTTTCTCCTGGGTTTCAGGTTAGCTTCTGTCATTTGGGACCAAGCAGGAGACTGGAGGGGAAGAAAATAAGGCTGGAATATTCACGCCCACTCTCATTCTTCCTCCCTGTGGGTCCCTGCAGGCTGGCTGCATCCCTCAACTCAAGACCATGGCCCCAGTATGGCTGCCCTTTTTACACTGTTCTCGTGTGTGTGTGCTCGTGTGTGTGTCTTTCCTGTCTTTGTCTCTCTCTTTCTCTCTCTGGATTTCAGTAACCCTCTCCCCTTCAGGTCTGGGCACTACAAACCCCTTGTGCTTTCCCACACCCTGCCCACAACTTTGTAAATAGCCCTGTTCATTATTAGATTGCCCAACTGGAATGATCTGTTTTCTTCCTGCCAGCATCCTGACTGACACAGTCAGTCCCATTCTTCTCCCAACATTTACTGTGTAGCTACTATATGCCAAGTGTGTGTTCGTTGCTCAGTCGTGTCTGACTCTTTGCAACCCCATGGACTGTAGCCCGCCAGGCTCCTCTGTCCATGGATTCTCCAGGCAAGAATACTGGAGTGGGTTGCCATTTCCTTCTCCCACNGCTACTATATGCCAAGTGTGTGTTCGTTGCTCAGTCGTGTCTGACTCTTTGCAACCCCATGGACTGTAGCCCGCCAGGCTCCTCTGTCCATGGATTCTCCAGGCAAGAATACTGGAGTGGGTTGCCATTTCCTTCTCCCACTATATGTCAAGGAAGGATAAAATGATAAATTAAACAGTTAGTATTCTCAGGGGGCTGTCTGGGGAGTGGAGACAGCCACAGGAATAGATCGGTATATCACACCTTGGTAAGTGATGCAGAGAAGCACTGGATGGGGAGGTGGTTGTGTGCATGCATGCTAAGTCACTTTAGTCCAACTCTTTGCGACCCTATGGACTGTAGCCCTCCAGACTCCTCTGTCCATGTATAAGATAGGGGTGTAGGCAGACACAGGCAAGGTTTCTTGGTGGAAATGGTGTTGGGCAATTTTAGAGGCAGGGACATGCATAGGAAGCGGTCAGGAACTGGGAGAGAAGCCATGGACAGCAGGGCCAGACCATAGCAAGCCTTACACTGTGGGTGTTGTTGTTAAGTCACATCTGACTCTTTCGTGACTCCATGGACTACAGCCCACAAGGCTCCTCTGTCCATGGGATTTTCCAGGCAAGAATACTGGAATGGGTTGCCATTTCCTTCTCCAGGGGGNCACACACACACACACACACACACACTTTGATGAGTTTTCTGTTTCTGGTCCCACGTGTGCTGAGCACTTCTTGAAAGAAAGTCAAAGTGAAGTCACTCAGTCGTGTCTGACTCTTTTCGACCCCATGGACTGTAGCCCACCAGGCTCCTCCGTCCATGGGATTCCAGGCAAGAGTACTGGAGTGGTTGCCATTTCCTTCTCCACAAGCTCTTCTTATTTGGACTTTAATTAAAAGTCCTTCTTAAAAAATTGTGTTCACTAACAGAGATGCAGGAAAGCACATATCTGTCACTTTACTAGTTTTTTTTTTTTTCTTTAATTGCATATAAGTCACTATTTTCTATGTGGTATTGACAAGGTATAAGTGCTTTTAATGGTAAATTCAAGTAAAAATCCTGCAAAAATATACTAAATTAGACTAGAAAAAAAGATTTCTACTATTTTTAAACCATGGAAGAAAACCTTTAAAAAAAAATTATTATGGCATATACATAATAATATGCTATACTCAGTTCTAGCCTAAATTATCAAGAAGAACATGCAAATTTATTCTAATATTCATTATTTCTTTCAGTATTGAATATTCCAGTTTGATTAAAGAATAATAAAACTGCTAGGAAACTACATATTTATCTCAAGTGTCTTTCAGAAAAGCGAATCAGTCCTGTGCAGATGAAACAATTTCATTGTTTCAAAAGAGCAAACAGTTGGATTGATAGCTTCTCTTCCAGTCTTTGATTACTTAACACATTGACTGTTCCACAAATTCCTAGAAACTCAGAAACAATACTTCCTATTCCATTTGTCAAAAGTGTAGTAATCAAGACTGAGAAACCACATTAATTAGGGACATCTAGAAGCTAATTTCAACCCATATAAAAAGTGATAACACATGTATCTAATACACATTTAAGAGAGAATCCAAAGGAAAACAGGATGGTATCACCTGGAGTCATAGGCACAACTATATCCACAGTGAGCAAGTTACTAACTACAAGAATTCGACATTTATATTCTACAGTTTTCTAGAGGAGGTTACTCTCTAGCTGGGAGAGCGTTCTAATAATATTTTATAGTTGAAAAAGCATATTTTTATGTTATAAACTATTTCCTCTAATGACTATAAAATTCTGGCTAAAAGGGCGGAACATTTTTTCCCTCATTTTTATAATAAACAATCTATGTTACAGTATCTTAATAGCAATCACAGAAAATACCATCAAATGTTTACTTTCGTTTCCTAAAAATGAACAAATTCAAAGCATGCATCTTACCTTTTTGAAGATAACTGAGTAGTTAACTGAACAGCTTCAAAAGCACACATCACAAGAACAAAGGGGATTAAAATCTGTTTGAAAGAAAAACAGATGATGCCGTGGGTGCCTGTAGCATTTGAAGAAATATTTCAATTTCTCAAAATTTATCTGTGTATTAGTGGAAAGCAAATGCTGAAAGAAAACCACGATACCAATGATATACAGAATAGTGATCAACTGGATTTAGAAATCCACATCAACAGCATAGGTAGTAAAAAGAGAATAACAAATATTTCAAATAAAGCCTACTCCAAATCTTTGTTCTACTGAACTCGTTATAATAATTAATGACCATGTTCAAATGATCCCAAGAGGGTGTGAAAAGCACACAAGGCCCAAATCAAATCAGTTGTGAAGCCTGAGACCTGACTCGCAGACCCTTGAACTCATCTGGCTATTTGTCACTGCAGCTCTGTTAGCATGGGTTAGCTGCCTAACCGTTGCCTTCTGTGGTTTTATTTCAATACTAATTTATTCCTGATTATAAAATTCATACTCTGTAAGAAAAAAATGGAGAAAGGTATAATAAAATTTTATTTGTTGAAAAAAATCTATAAGCCAGAAATAACACCATTAATATTTTGAGATACTGTTTTCCAATGACCAGTTTAAAACACATACACACGATGCTTAAACAAAGAGAGGAGGGAGAAGATATGGAAAAGAGATGATGTTCACAGTTACATAAGATTCCTGTCCCAGTGAAGGCTACACGAGTGAAACAGAGTTCTAAGAGGACTTTCACTTCCAGCGACGTCAGTCAGTAAAAATGACCAAATACATTTCGTCAGTAAAGCTTACTGAATTAAGCTGGAGATTACAGATTGAGCATTTAATGTAAACTTTAGTTTTTCTTTCTTTTTTTTCTTGTTTTTAATTAAAGGCTCATAATCTTTAATAGACTGAGAAAAGAACTACCACCATCAAGAAAAATGTACATAAAGACTAAAGAAACCATTAATACACATTTCAAAATAACAGAGAATGTGATGTGAGAAAACAAACATCTTTTTAACATTTCTTAAAATCACTTTTGCATTTGTGCAGTAACAAAACAGGATATTAATCCTATTAAGACACACATACCTTCAACAATTATTACTTATGTGATCTGAATAAGAAGAAATCAGATGTTAGGCAGATATTAGTTCTTGTATTTAAACAAATACATACCAAGTACATAGAATGTGGTAGAGGGAATAAGATAAGCTTAATGATCCTTGAGAGAAAGGGAAAGAATGTGAGTTACATTCCACTGGAGAGTCTGAACCCCTGGAAAGCTGATAATTTGTCATTATCTTAGAATCCTCAAGACCCAGCTGGTCTTGATAAGCCTTCAATGTCATATTTATTGAATGAATAAATCAACTCTAGGTACAAGGATTATGAGAAAAGATGATAACGTGTTGGCAGTCTCGTGGGTGGAGAACATGGCTTCGGGGAGCCTTTGATCTTGAGGAGCAAGGCAGTTTTGATCCACCCTTCACTTCCCAAGCTTTAATCACTTTGATAGGACTTCCTGGGACTAACAGAGATTCTCTACTTTTTTGAAGTTAAATGGGCTTAAGACTAAACCAAGAAGATTAACTCTATTTTGGAGCAAAAGCTAAAGCATCCCCCACTCCCATTCAGCAGTGTCTGAGAAGGCATCTACTTTCCAGCTACTTAACTCTGCCACTTCATAATCTTAATGTCACATGTCACATGATTTCATGGGACAATGAGTTCATAATCTAAACTAATCGGTATCTTAAGAAAAGAAGAAAACCAACCTTCCACATTATCAGGGCTCCCATCTTGAAAGGACTGAACACAGTCAGGAAGCAGTAGACGGAGGAAGGGTCAAAGCTGAGGGATCAACAAGAAAAGGGATTTTAGAATTCACATTATTGCAACTTGAATGTTCTTCTGAAAAGGATGTGCAAACTAATTTTCTGAAAGCTATTCTTACTATAACACAAATGTACAGTGTATCGAGAATTATGGGGCTTTTCTGGTGGCTCAGTGCTGAAGAATCCACCTGCCAATGCGGGAGACACAGGTTTGATCTCTGGTCCGTAAGATCCCTCCGGCTGCGGAGCAACTGCGTGCGCGGTGGAGCCTGGGAGCAGCACTGTGCCCACGGGCTGCACCTACCAGAGAGGAGCCCCCAGGCTTGGCAACCCGAGAAGCCCGCATGCGGCGCCAGAGATGCAGCGCAGCCCACAATAAAGAAAGAAAATTCTGTCTTAAAAGGATTACTACAAAGTCAGTAAAATGAATGAGATAGACTTGTATGTGCCAATATGTACCAATTTCCAAAATACATCCTTCAGGATAAAAAGCAAGAACAAAATCCCTAATTTGTATATTTTCTGGTTTTATATATATATGGATATATATAGTTTTTATTTAAAATTACCTGTTAACAGAAGCTATATTTCCAGTTCCAAAAAAGGCTGTCACTAAGAAGAAAACCTAAATAGAGTTAAAGGAAATGCCAAACAAGTCAGAATCCACAAAAGTTCCTTTTCGTTTAGAGAAGATCTATCTATTCTACCATGAGGGTAACTTGCTTTCTCTACTTGTACATTTGGTGGTAAATTGCTGAAAATGAGTGTTCCACCATATTTCGTCGTGAATGCATTTGGAGAGAACCAGGCTGAACAAGCAACGTACAAAGACCAGCAAGGCCTGGGAGTCACTCTCACTTGTCACCGGTCACCTCGGGAAGGTTACTGTTTTCTCCCCTCTCATGTAAGCACTGGACTGGTGTTATCTGAGGCTGGCAGCTAAAGATTAAAGAAAGAAGGGATAGATGTTTCTAGCTGAAACACAGTTTCAGTTCACATAAGCTTGCTATGCACGAAATGAGGCTCAGGAAGAAATAAGAGGCCATGTTTTAAAAGAATTCAATTAGAAGATGAGAAAGTGTTAAACATCTTTCTGATATTTCTTCAACTTATTTGTAATAGTGCAGTAATAAAAAGTAGACATTAGTTTTATCGGTGTCTAAGAACTTACTGCTAGTAAAGCATTTAAAATAGTGTTTGGTCCCCTGAAAGTGCTTGATAAATGTTAGTTACTTTATCATTATAGACACATACACAAAAGTGGTATAGAAACAGTGAAGAGGAAGTATGAATCCCGACAGATTTCACTGAAGAAGTGGTATTTGAGCTGGTGACTTGAGCCTTAAATATATTCATGGTTCAATGCATTCAACCAATTAACTAACCAACCAGTATTTATCACCTAGTATGTCAGAGGCAGAACTAGGCACTAAGAATATAATTATAAATAAAATAGTATAAAGTGCTCATATGGTAACTAAAATTTTGATGATAGGCAGAAGTAGGTAAGATTCATTAAAGGTAAACAATGGGAAAATAAGGGCATTAATGAAGGGTACAGAAAGATGAAGCAAGAAATACAGATTGGTGGCATATTAATAAAAAGCCTTGAACTTTATTGTGGAGACGTTGAAGAGTTAGCAAGCATTTTCAGTGAGTGACACAAACAAGAAATATCAACAACAGTGAGATGTTTGATCAGGGAGACTAATAATTAGAGGCAGGAAATTCAGTTATGAAGCTCTTTTAATAGTCCTTATGTTGGGGACCAGGGAAGTCTGAACTGGTGTGGTCAGAGTGGAAGTGGAGGGGAGAAAGCGTGGGAGCTCGGTCAGGGGGCTCGGTCGGGCTAGTTAAATATGGCAACAAGTCTGACGGCCTGAGGGGCTGGGAGCACAGCAGTGGCATTCAGCGAGGTGAGGTCGGGCAGAGCCTGCCTTTGGAGAGGGGTGGGCAGTCATCAGTCAGGGTGGACGTGTATTTGGTGGCGCCCAGCAGGATGTGGTGGAGCTGGTGGCACAGAGCTTCCTGCCAGTGCAGGAGACATACGCGACGTGGGTTCGATTCCTGGGGCAGTAAGACCGCACGGCAACCCAGTCCAGTGTTCCTGCCTGGAGGATGCCACGGGCAGAGGAGCCTGCTGGGCTACAGACCATGCGGTCACAAGCAGTGGGACACGACTGAAGCGACTTGGCAGGCACGCAGGCGGCAGGAATGGGAGTCCCGTGACTCTAGAGGTCGGGGCTGGAGAGGTCGGTCTCAGAGGTGCCTGTGCAGAGGCGATAGTCAGAGCTGTAGGAGAGGGTGACACTACCCAGGCACGTTCAGAGGAGGAGGTTAATGGCAGAGCTCAGAGAAAAGCATGCATCGTTCAGGAGCAAAGGAAGAGCGAGTTTTTGTGAAGGAGGACAGAGGTGGTGTAGAATCTGAGAAGAGAGCCTGGATCGTGTTCTGGAGGACAAAGGAAAAGAAAGAAATCAGCTGAGGTGAATATTGTAAGAGTGGTCGAGTGAAACCCAACCACGAGACTGTGCGACGGCCTCTCCTGGTCTGCAGGCCACACACACGAGGCTGGGCAGGCCAGGAGAGGACGTCAGCACAGCAAGGACAAGCATTCAAAGGCACCGTCTAGGCTGAGGCGATGGCACACACATGGGGCGGAGACGGGAGCAGCAGGGAGCTAGGCTGTTAACACAAGGGACAGATGAAGGACAACTGAGGAGGCGGCGGGGCTCAGGGGAAGAAGCATCTTATTAGCACAGGCTGAGTGGACGGTGTCGGCCACGACAGAAAGCCAAACTGAGAGTGAAGGCCAGAGGCAGAGGAGAGGAGGGAGCACTGATCTCCTGGGCCTCACTGGTGCAGACTCCACTGGGGCCCTTCAGAGGAGACACCTCCCGATGGACACTTCGAAGCTGGTGAGCTCGCCTTTCCAAAGCGAGACGGTATCCCGTTACGTCATCTTTCACACTGCTAATGCTAACGGCTGTCACACAAGGTGATCCAGCAACCTCGTGAGACATGCTATATGAGTACCGTATACAGTACACATAAAAACATACACACCTAACACATGTGTCTGTTGTATCATTCTTTATGCTTTCCTACAGTTTCATAAGTTCGTTGAAGTGCAATCTGTATCAGAAAACCATGTTTGGGAGGGCGGTGAAACAGCCTCCAAAGCTGACTCCACTACCAAGAGACGGGCGGAAACCGCACCCCCGCTCCCCAGCGCTCTTGCTCCATCAAACGGGAGGCTGCAGTGCCTTAAGACAAAACCCCACAGAAAGGATACAAGGAAAAAGGCCCTGCGGATGTCATCCAGGCAGAGGTCTCGGCACTGGGCCACGTCAGTGTTACAGGCGAGCTGGATGCTGGAGACCTGTGGGATGCGAAGAGAGAGAGTGCACAATTACAGGCGGTTTCCCTCCACCCGCCAGGGCAAGCGCACCTTCTCAGCTACAGCAGCTTGCACTGACACACAAAAATAAGAAAAGTTTTCCTACAGCTTAATTTCACTTAATAAAACCTGCCAAGGTAAAATACACTGTTAGTTTAAAGGGAGACTTTCCCTATCTCCCACTTCCCATGTAATTTTCTACTAAGTTCAGAAGATGCTTTAATCTTCTTCTTTAGAAAAAGACATATCTTTCAGTTAAAATATAGAATTTAAAACATAACACAATGAGCCTCATTTTTTATTTAATAATATTTAGTTATTAAAATATTGAATATTTAATACTAAAGACAGTCTGATCATTTACTTTAATCAAAATTACTTTTTATGTATTATTTTAATATTTAATAAATAAAGTTTCTTTATTGAAATTATTTATTCTAAATCCTCAAGTACTCTTTGCGAACTCAATTAGAGCCAGTTAAGGATGAATCAGTGGCTCAACTATGAAGGCATTTTCCTGCAGCATTCATTTTATCTGACCTCAGTAAAACTGTAAATATTCTATCATCAGTTTCTTATAATTATCTTCAGTTTTGAAATAAGGGCAAGAGATATCTATCAACTCTCTAGCTCAGCATGATAAAGGTACACTTAATATTTGGTTGACTTTTAGCCAATTCAAAGGACATTATGTTGAATAAACAGTCTAAGATTTGGACTGAGGCCACATCACTAAGGTGACAGAATAAGCATTTTGGATTAGAATAACTAGAAAGAGAAAAATAACCCTGGGAACACATATCTCACTGCATAATCAAACTCATAAACTGATGTGTGGCAACATGAATATTCTTCCAACAAAAATAAATCAAAGGAAAGAAAGATTAAATGTGAAAACAAAGGGAAACAAGATAAATAACATTCTTTGCCCTCTATTCTTTCACTTATATTAATGGCTTTTTACATCAGAGAGTCACAAACAATCTTTAAGTGAAGCCCAACCCATATGTTCATAAAACAATACAACCATGCTTTTCTAAATGAAAGTTTCCTTACAAACTGTTTGACTTAATTGTTAACATGTTAAGTGGTCCACACTTTTAAGCAGCGCTTTTTGCTCTGGCTGTGCTGTGTGGCGTGTGGAAATCTTAGGTCCCCAGCCAGGGGTCAGATCCTCGCCCCCTGCACTGGAGCGCAAAGTCTTAACCACTGGACGGCCATGGAAGTCTCAAGGAGAATTTCTGATGAAATAACATTGCAACTTCCTCATAGGATTAGAATAGGGAATATTTTAGTATTCTCAAATGCAAGAGTGGTTTGACAAGCTACCTTCTGTTTACAGGAAACAGCAGACTGCTGCAGGGTCTCTTGTTCCACGTGTATCCAGACAAACATCAAACATGACAACACCAGCGGAAAGAGAGCTTCATGC
>SJYV01030017.1:9243-34017 GCA_006410875.1 Neotragus pygmaeus
AGTTGACTCATTGGAAAAGACTCTGATGCTGGGAGGGATTGGGGGCAGGAGGAGAAGGGGACGACCGAGGATGAGATGGCTGGATGGCATCACGGACTTGATGGACATGAGTCTGAGTGAACTCCGGGAGATGGTGATGGACAGGGAGGCCTGGCATGCTGTGATTCATGGAGTCGCAAAGAGTCGGACACGGCTGAGTGACTGAACCGAATTGAACTGAATGTAAATGGTAATTGTATTTTTAATTTCCGATTCCACTTGTCCATTGCTGGTATATAGAAAAGCAATTGACTTTTTAATTTTAACCTTGAATCCTACAACCTTGCTATAATCATTTCCAGGAGTTCCTTCTTTCCCTCCTCAATTCTTCAGGATTTTTGACATAATGATCATGTCATCTGCAAACAAGGGCAGTTTTGTTTTTTTTCTAATATGTATTTCTTTCATTTCCTGTTCTTGTCTTATTACATTAGCTAGGACTTCCAATACAGTTGGAAAGCAGTGGTGAGAGGGGACATCCTTGTCTTGTTCTTGATCTTAGTGGGAAAGTTTTGAGCTTCACAAGTAAGTATGACACTGTGAATATGACTTTTCTCTCATTAGTTCCCCTATGCCAGACATTTGGAGGGTGGCACCTTGCATCTACTTCCCTTAGCCCAGTCCTGACCATGTAATTGATTTTAAAAACATGTCAACGAATGAGTAATAAATGACTCTAGTGGCGCAATGAACAGCTAAACAGAACTTTACTTGCAGTTATCTTCTGGGCAGATGTCAAATTAGAGTTAAATAGGCAGTAGAGGGTAGTGATTGTCAGCAAAATCTAGAGCCATGAGCTGGTTCAAATCTGGCTCTGCTGCTTACTTGCTGAGTAACCCTGGGCAAGGGACTGCACTTTTGAGGACCTCAGCATTCTCATCTGTGAAGTGAGGATAATAATAGGACCTGCCCCATGAAATAGTTGTGGGATTTAAATAAGTTGGGAGTGTAGAGTGTCTGGCACACAGGCACATGTGTGAGAGTTAGCTGCTGCTGTTACAGTGTTATGTGGTAGTTTCAACTGTAAAGGGTAGTTTGTGTCTTAGCTTCAAGTGTGTGGAGAGACAAGCTCAATTCCAGGAAATGAAGTTCAACCCATGAACCTGAGAGCCAGCGATTTCAGCCCCCAAATGGCTGCTTGGCACTGATGTGGAATTGTTAAGTCCAGCCCTGACCAGTATGCTTGCTTGTTAGTACAGGTATGATGAAAGTTGGAATTTTTGGAGTTGTGTTCTTTGTGGCAGAAGTTGGGAGCAAGACACAGCCTGCTCGAATCTCCTGAGAACATCAAGGCCCTTTCCCAGATGCCCTGCCCTTCCAGGCTCAGGAAGCACTGCCGTATGCTCTGGGCAGGATGGTGCAGAACAGTGGTTAGAGAGAGCTCGGTGCAGTGTTCAGTCCTTGCTAAAGTGTGGCCTTGGGCAAGCAACATAGTCTTCCAAGCTTTGTTGTCCGTCTCTGCAAAATGACGAAAAGAATAAGGTGCTACATCCTAGGCCTGTTAAAGAGCTTTGAACTAGTAAAGCTCCTTGCAGTTTCTGTTCCTTGTAAGAAAAGCTATGACAAACCTAGACAGCGTATTAAAAAGCAGAAACATCACTTTGCCAACAAAGGTTCATCTAGTCAAAACTATGATTTTTCCAGTAGTCATGTATGGATGTGAGAGTTAGACCAGAAGAAAGGCTGAGTGCTGAAGAATTGATGCTTTCAAACTGTGGTGTTGGAGAAGACTCTTGAGAGTCCCTTGGACACAAGGAGATCAAACCAGTCAATCCTAAAGGAAATCAACCCTGAATAATCATTGGAAGGACTGATGCTGACGCTGAAGCTCCAATGCTTTGGCCACCTGATGTGAAGAGCCAACTCATTGGGAAAGACTCTGATGCTGGGAAAGATTGAGGGCAAGAGGAGAAGGGGGCAACAGAGGATCAGATGGTTGGATGGCATCACCTACTCAATGGACGTGAGTTTGAGCAAACTCCAGGAGACAGTGAAAGACAAGGAATCTTGGCATGCTGCAGTCCATGGGGTTGTAAAGAGTCAGACACCTCTTGACGACTGAATGACAACAGGCAACTCTGTAGCAAACTAGAACATCGTGGTCTTGGTGAACGCTCAAGAAGATAATATTTATTTCATTAACCTGAATAGAAATAAAAGATTCACGTGTTCACTCAACAAATATATATATAGGGCTTCTGTTCTGTGCCAAGTACTGTTGTAAACCCCATGTCCACTATGGACAAGACAGACACAGTCCCTTATACAAGTCAAGGTCTGGTGGGGGAGGCAGATTAGAAATAAACAACATGTATCAGAGGTGATTGGTATTGTTAAACTAAACTAAAGCAGGATACTGAGATGTGAACAATGGTGGGAGGGGGACTTTGGCGAGTGGGGTCAGGAGATGTTGTTTGAGCTGAGATTTGAAGGATGAAAAGGCACCAGCCATGCAAAGAGGTGAAGAAAGAACCAAGAGAACAGCAAATGCAAAGGCTCTGAGGTGGGAATGAGTGTGGGAAGTTGGAGGAAAAGAAGGGAGGCTGGCATGGCTTGAGCTGGGTAGACAAGGGTGAGACTGATGGGGAGGGACTTGTGGGCCCTGAATTTGCTCCCTGAAACCTGTGCTTTCTTGCATTCTTGGGAGTGTTTGAAGAGAAGGGCTATGGAGAGCTGACTTCAGCACCTAGGAAGAGGTGTGGAGGGAACCAGAGGCTTGGCTCATGCCTCCGCTCTTACCGACCTTCTCTAAGCCCTAACCCAGGGACTCCAAGCCAGGATGAAGAGACCCTTCGCCCCATGGCTGGCTTCTCTGACTTCCAGCCAAGAATGTGGTTTACATTTTTTTCTTGTCTCCAATGTGGCCTAGCTGTGCTGTCAAGCATGGCAAAGCCTTGATGCTCTGTGCCCGAAGCCCATTCTCTTCTTCCACAAAGTAGGACAACTGAAAGCTAGCTGCCCTGGAGAGGTACCAGGAAGCACCCTGGCCAAACCCCCCTGCTTCTTGGGAACATGGAGGATGCTTTGTGCCAAAGGGAATAGGCTGACAGGACAGGTGCTCAGTCTTGTCTGAGACTTTGTGACCCTGTGGACTGTAACCCACCAGGCTCCTCTGTCCATAGGATTTTCTAGGCAAGAATACTGGAGTGGGTTGCCGTTCCCTCCTCCAGGGGATCTTCCCAGGGATTAAACCTGAATCTCCTGCGTCTCCTGCTTTGGCAGGTGGATTCTTTACTGGTAACTCAGCTAGTAAAGAATGTGCCTGCAATGCAGGAGACCTTGGTTCGATACCTGAGTTGGGAAGATCCCCTGGAGAAGACACAGGCTACCCTCTCCAGTATTCTTGGGCTTCCCTGGTGGCTCAGATGGTAAAGAATCTGCATGCAGTGTGGGAGACCTGGGTTCAGGCTCTGAGTTGGGACGATCCTCTAGAGGAGGGCATGGCAACCCACTCCAGTATTCTTGCCTGGAGAATCCCCATGGACAGAGGAACCTGGAGGGCTACAGTCCATGGGGTCAAAAAGAGTTGGACACAACTGAGCAACCAAGCACAGCACAGTGCCACCTCCAAAGCCCCGTGCCAAAGGGGAGGGAGGTGTTACAGCCCCAGGTCTTGGTGGGAGAGCAGTTCAGCAGTGAGGAGCCTGGTCTCTGAGTTTCCGCTCTCGCTTTACCACCTACGAGCTCTATGATCTTGAGCAAGTAACTGGCCTGTGCCTTGCTTTAGCTTTCTCATCTGTAGAATGGGGACATCAGCTCCTGTGCTTAGAGACAGGCACATGGGACACGCTGGCTATTGTTAGTATCACCTTCCAGTTTGAAGTCACAGTGAGATAACTTCCCCTTTCTTCTGTTTTCCTGTGAACATTTAAGACGCTCGGATGTTTTACTCCTGTTTCTCCACATCGGCCTAGTTCCTGCCCAGGAGCTTGGCGTCTGGCAGACAGCATAGGCTCTGGGTGCTAAAGCACCCCTGCTTCTCGGGGGCCAGGTTATTCAATGCGAAGGACCTGAGAGTTGATAGGATGTTTGTCACCAGATGTCGGCGACTCTGTGCGGGGGGCCTCTACAGTGGTGACTTCTGCCTGCCTGCTAGGGAGAAAAGACTGCTTCCTCCAGGGCTGTGCTTCTGGGCTTCTCAACCCTGAGGTTGAATTGGTACTGAATTGGGAAGGTCGAGCTGGACTGTTAAAACCTGCCCAGCCGCCCCCCTCCCTCCTCTCCCTATGTAAATAGCCTGAGGCCTAAGCATGGGAAATTCTTTTCAGTGCTCCCTAATTTGCCACCAGGATTCCCTGGATGTCCCATCACTGAATGTACCTGAGAATCTTGTTAAAAATGCAGATTCTGGTAGATAGCTAGTGGGACAGCTGCTGAGGGTAGGATGAGGGTGAGCGGAGAGGAGGCCCAGGAGGGAGGGGATACATGTATACTTACAGATGATTCATGTTGTTGGACAGAAGGAACTTAACACAACCTGGTATAGCAATTATCCTCCAATGAAAAATAAACTGAAAAAAAAAATGCAGATACTGTTTCAGCAGGTCTGCGGAGGGGCAATGGTCTGCATTTCTAAGGTGCTTCCAGGTGTTACTGATGCCCCTGCTCCCTGGACCATGACTTTGAGGCTCACAGGCCTAGAAGTTGGCTTCACAGACTAAAGAATCTCAGATCACCACCACTGCACCCCCTCCACACACTGAATTCCAATCTGCATTTTTACCAACTCCACTGCTGCTTCAGCATCTTTTTACAGTTTCCAAGCCTAGACCCAGGGTTGCTCAGGCTCATTTGTTGACCTTTGGGGCCAGATTGTCCTTTGTTGGGGGCTGTCCTGTGCATCATGGGACGTGGAGCAGTGTCCCTCACCATTGTGCACAAGATCCCAGTAGCAGGCGCCACCCTCAGCCATGATGCAAACATCCCGGGGTGGTTGTTCAGTCCCCAAGCCACGTCTGAGTCTTTGCGACCCCCTGGACTGCAGCATGCCAGGCCTCCCTGTCCCTCACCGTTTCTCCGAGTTTGTCCAAGTCCCTGTCCATTGAATTGGTGATGCCATCCAACCATCTCAGCCTTTTTTTGCCCTCGTCTCCTTCTGCCTTCAATCTTTCCCAGCATCAGGGTCTTTTTCCAAGTCGGCTATTCACGTCAGGTGGTCAAAGTTCCAGGGTAGGGGTGGCAGAACGCCCCCAGAAGCAAACCAGGGGCCACAAGCCCTCCCTCTTGGCCATGCCTGGGAATCTCCTGGCCAGGCGGCACACAGATGTCCAGGTCCTGAGGCAGAGGTCACGGCTGCTTTAGTTCTGGGTGGGGTTGGAATTCATACAGAGAATAAACACACAGAGCACCAGACTAGCCAAATCATTACAAGTGGACTGTAATCACTGCCGTCTCACAGCTGGTCAGGAAACCAAGAGCCCTGCCCCAGTTCCAGGCTTCTGTGCCCTTCGCCACCAGCAGGCCTGTGTGCTCCTTTGAGAGAGCCGGCTTCTAAAACAAGAAAAAAAATGTGCAGCTTGTGGGTGATCACAGGGTTTCTTAGAGACTGAATGGGAATCTGCCCTCCCAGTGGGCATGAATGTGTTTAATTGGGCTTCTCTTACTACAGCAAAAATACCTTTTTTAAAGCCTTTTAGAAATATATTTATTTTTTAATAGATTTAGTTTTATTTGACTGCACCAGGTCTTGGTTGCAGCATGTGGGATCTTTTATCTTCATTGTGGCATGCGGTATCTTTAGTTATGGCATGCAGAAACTAGTTCCCTGACCAGGGATTGAACCCTGGGACCCTGCATTGGGGATACTTAGAGTCTTAGCTATTGGATCCGCAGGGAAGTCCTATACAATGGCAAATATTTATGTAGCTCCAAGCACCAGGTCCTATTCTATGTATTTTTACACAACAACCCTATGAAATAGGTACCATCATTATCCCCTTATTCAAAAGGGGAACCTGAAGCACAGAGAGGAGAGGTAACTTGTCTGAGGTCCCATGGTGCATAGTGGCAAAGGTGGGATTTACACCCAGACCATCTGGCTTCAGAGTCCTTGCTCTTAAACATGCTGTGGACACAGCGCAAGGTTGGACAGAACCAGGACTGCTCACAGGATGATCTCTTCGAGATGCGAGGAAGCCCTGTGAGTGCAGAAGTGAGCAGTAGTCCCAGCTCCAGACCTTCAGGGAAGAGACAGCTCCCCACATCCCAGAACAGAGCCCATGGAGTACACCTGCAACTCATATAACATTGTCAATCAACTATTGTTGTTGTTTAGTCGCTAGATTGTGTCTGACTCTTTTGCAACCCCATGGGCTATAGCCCACCAGGCTCCCCTATCCATGGGATTTCCCTGGCAAGAATACTGGAGTGGGTTGCTATTTCCTTCTCTGAAGGATTGTCTGGACCCAGGGATCAAACCTGCGTCTCCCGAATTGGCAAGCAGATTCTTTACTACTGAGCCACCAGGGAAGCCCCTAATCAACTATACTCCAGTGTAAAATAAAAATTAAAATAAAAAAAAACTAATAGGAAAAAGACAGGATTATTCATTTTTAAAAAAGAGAATGCGTAAAGAAACTTAAAAANTCAACTATACTCCAGTGTAAAATAAAAATAAAAATAAAAAAAAACTAATAGGAAAAAGACAGGATTATTCATTTTTAAAAAAGAGAATGCGTAAAGAAACTTAAAAAGCAAAGGAACACAATTATAGATGCTGCAGAGATTAAATATATTGTGAATAACTTTATGCCAGTCAAGCTCAAAATTCACAGGAAACAGATCCACTCCTAGAGATATGAAATGCACCAAAAGTCACTCTGTAGAAATAACAATCTGAATAGTACTAACATAGAAATTACCAAAAATTAGATATTGATGATTGTACAACATGGTGAATGTGGTTGATGCTGCTGAATTGTCTTTTTAAAAACCATTACATTGCAAATTTTGTTATATATATATTTTACCACATTAAAAAACAACATAAAACCCTCAATCTAGAAGACAAGAACAACAAAATGAGGTCATGGATAGGAATAGAGACACAGAGAGTGGACTTGTGGACACAGCGGAGGAAGGAGAAAGTGGGACAAATTGAGAGAGTAGTCTTGAAATATATATATTATCATATGTAAAAGAGCTAGTGGGAAGTTGCTGTGTAACACAGGAAAACTCGATTACCTAGAGGGGTGAGATGAAGAGGGTGAGAAGGAGGCTTATGACAGGGAATGTCCGTTTGCTTATGACTGATTCTTGCCTGGGAAATCCCATGGACAAAGGAGGCTGGCAGGCTACAGTCCGTGGGCTCACAGCGTCTGACACAACTGAAAACACACATACACGTGACTGATGCACTTGAGTTCAGTAGGCTCATTACTGAGGAGGGGGGATGGTGCAAAGCAGCAGTTACCAGGCAGCGTGCAACTGCCGAGCTCTCTCCCGGCCGGGGGATTGGCCAGGGCTTCTGGTCACCGTGAGGCCCAGTAACAGTGATCAGTTCACCGAGAAGTGAATCCTTGGAGCTAGAGACCGGTTTCTCTTAGGGGGCTTGCTGGGAACAGGGTAGAGATTTAGGACATGTGGCATTTGGGTGTGAGGCTGTGAATCCTTGCAGCTAAGGGCTTTGGAGTCACGCGGTCGGCACCTGTGTCCTGGTCTGTCCTCTACTAGCTGCGTGGCAGATGGGACTGCACGTGTCTGAATGTCAGGCTCTTTGTTTTTAAAGTATGCACCTTGGGACTTCCTTAGTGGTCCAGTGGTTAAGACTCCATGCTTCTAATGGAGGGGGCACAGGTTTGGTCCCTAGTTGGGGAACTAAGATCCCACATGCTATGTGGCATGGCCAAAAAAATGGGGGGGGGGGAACCACCTCATCTAGGTGTGTGTATACGGAAGGTAGGGGTGGGGAGTCACTGAGGTCATCTCGTGGAAAGTGTTTAGTCCACAGCCCAGCACCCCGTGAGTGTTGAGTGCACAAGCGAGATTATGTCGTGGGAGACGGTGTCACTGAATGGTTAGGGCAGGGCCTCCGGAGCCACCACTCCCAGCTCTATGGCCTTGGGCCAGTGGCCTTAGCTTCCGTGGAGCAGCATTTGCTCATCCTAAAACAAGGATAATGCTTGTCCTTACCTCATAAGGATGCTCTGAGCATTGGATGAGTCAGAACCTGTGAGGCAGTTAAATTAGCACAGGGCCTGGTGCTCATACCTGTCATGGTTTAATTATCATTAAGAATGTGGGCCTGAGGCCTAGCAACCAGGTGAGGAGAACCTTGCACAGAAGAATGTTATGAATGGGCTGGTTTTAGAAAACTCCACTTAGGTCAGCCAGCTTCCCTCTAGGCACAAGAGACAATGATGTGAGGCCCCTTTGGTTGTGTGAGGGCCTCTTCTCCTTTGAGATGGGAGTTGGCCTCTCGGGGCTGAATAACCTGAGCTAGAAGCAGGCAGTGAGAAAGCCAGGGAGTGGAGGTGTGCCAGGGCCCCGGGCCTGAGTTCCACTCGGGTTCCATGAGGTGCTGGCTGTGTGGTCTGCTGTGAGGGTGAGAATGCGCTCCAGGATCAGCTGACCTGGATCCCAGCTCTGAGCGGTGTGACTTCGGGTAAATTCCTCAATGTCAGCGTTCAGTTGGCTTGGAGGAGCTTAGTCAGCACCGGCTATTCTGGGGTCAGCAGGGTAGTGAGGAAATTAGGAGGGTGGACCCCTGGATTCAGCCTTGGCTGTGTCATGCCCCCGCTGTGGGACCTTGAGCAAGCGACTTAATCCCTTCTGAAGCTCAGTTCCCTCGTCTGTGAAAGGAGAGTGATACTGCTTTACTTGGGGCCATGTGAGGATCCTCGGTTTGCCTTTGTGTGTGTGTGTGTGTGTGTTGGACCCTCAGTCGTGTCTGACTCTTTGAGACCCCATGGACTGTATAGCCTGCCAGGCTTCTCTGCCCCCGGAATTCTCAAGGCAAGAATTCTGGAGTGGGTAGCCATTCCCTTCTCCAGGGAATCTCCCTGACCCAAGGATTGAACCTGGGTCTCCCGCGTTATCTATATAAAGTCCTAAAGCAGGACCCAGTACAGGGAAAGTCCTTAGTGCCGATTGGCTGTTGTTCTTGTTGTTATTATTATAAACCCATCCTGGAAGACAGTGTAAGTGAAAGAATGAACCATGGATCCATTCCAGGGGACAGAGCCCTAGTGAGGGTGTTTAGGGCTCTGCATCTGAGCTGGCATCTGAGCTTTGGTGTTTCTAGAATGTAAGTGAAAAGAATGTGCAAAGGAACATTGGATAGGAACCTGCTACCTAGGAATGATGCCTTACTGCCATAGGGACAGGTTTCCCAAGGTCGGATCATTCCACTGGATAATTTGAGGTGGTATGAATAAACACCTTAGACAGTTTCATAGTCGTACTTTTATTTTCATGCATAACAGGAAAAGAATTTCAATAGCATATCAAACCTGGTATTCCATGGCTGTTACTGCTTTGGGTGAGGCTAGTGATGGTATGTAAGCCTAAATAAAAGGGAATGCAATTAAAGAAAAGTGCAAAGTAAGTCATAGTACCAGTGGTCTGAGGATATATGGCAAAAATGGTGAAGGTGCATACAGATCCCTGCAGTCAGGACACGTGCGTTAGGAGAATGGGTCTGAGCTGGTTTTGTTGTTAGATTTTTTTTTTTTTTTTGGCTGCATCAGGTCTTAGTTGCAGCATGCAGAATCTAATTCCATGACCAGGATGGAATCCGGCCCCCTGCATTGGGAGCATGGAGTCTTAGCCACTGGACCACCAGGGAAGTCCTGCCAGCTGGGTTCTAACCTTGTTTTTCAGCCTGGAAAGGCTGAGGCTCCTTCAGGAGGCTGCCAAGCTGTTGGGCCCCTTTAGCCCCTCTTCTCCTTGCCTCTTTCTTACCCCTGAAGGAGGGGATGCAGCCACCTCAGAGAGGGGCCGCAGCCCTGGCAGCTGTAGCTCCCTCCATCTGGGGTGGCAGGGCGGGCGCTGAAATGTACCAAGGTGTCTGCAGCCAGCCCCTCCTCTCTCTGCTAGGGGATGTGGAAGCTGCGGTATGGCCACGAGCAGCTCACTATGATAATGGTAATAATCTGTAAGCATGATTGAGAGAGCACCCAACAACATCCTAAGCACTGTACATGCGTGATGGCATCGCACCCCTGCTCTGTGAAGGGATGTGTCAGTGAGGATACATCGGGCTGCAGGTAACAAGATGCCTGGTGAGGACTCCCCCATGGCTCAGTGGTAAAGAACCTGCTCTGCCAGTACAGGAGACATGATTTTGATCCCTGAGTCAGAAAGATCCCCTGGAGGAGGAAACAGCAGCCCACTCCAGGATTCTTGCCTGGGAAATCCCATGGACAGAGGAGCCTGGAGGGCTACAGTCCACGGGGTCACAAAGAGTCGGACACAACTGAGAACTGAGCACCCACCTCCTGTGTAGGTTCCAGGGCAGATTCTGCATCATGAGTGTTCACCAGTGTNGATTCTTGCCTGGGAAATCCCATGGACAGAGGAGCCTGGAGGGCTACAGTCCACGGGGTCACAAAGAGTCGGACACAACTGAGAACTGAGCACCCACCTCCTGTGTAGGTTCCAGGGCAGATTCTGCATCATGAGTGTTCACCAGTGTGGGTAGGGAGTGTGCCGTGGAACCTGGAGCAGTGGCCTCCCACGTGGAAAGCCCAGGATGCTACCTTGCCAGGATCTGATGTTCTCATCTAAACCTTGATTGCTTGCTTTCAACTGTCAGCTCTGGCACATAAAAGCTGTGTAACCCTGGACAAACGACTTTGCCTCTCTGTGCCTCAGTGTCTACACTGGTACCAGGGAAAAAAGTGCTTAACACATTGCCAGGCACATGAGAAGCATCAGTAAATATTTTTTTGTTAAGTCCATGAATAGAAGAGCCAAGTCAGAAGATACATGCTGGTTGTCAAGGTTTTGGGGATCTGTATTACCAAGAGGCCCTGCAGAAAGGCATTACTCCATCATACTAGCTGAAGTGACCTGTTTCCCTATTTGTTAGTCAACATGAGGTCTAGGAAAAAATACCTTCTAGGAAAAAATTCATTGTTATTTTGATCAGTTAAGAAACCAGCTTAATATTGTGGACACATAAGGACATGTCTGCATACTTCAGATCTACCAACTGAAACATGTAAAAGTGAAAGCACCTGATATCTAGGGTTTACTTTAAAATGCTTCAGACAAAAGGAAACGTGTGGGAGAGAAATAGGGAATAGATGAAGCTAATGGGGCAGAATCGATAATTACTGAATCTGCATTTGAGTCATTGGGAGTGCATCATACTTTCTCTTTCTGTATTTTTAGAATATTAGCAAAACTGAAAAAACCAGCCCCACCCCCTCAGTGTGCACGTGCGCACACACAGAACACCTAAAGATTGAAGCATGGTGAGACGTTACTGAGCTCTGGCTGTACACAGGCATTTAGCAGGGCCCGGGGCCCAGGTGGGATGGATACATGGCAGCCTTACAGCCCTTGCTTATTACCCCTTCTCTGCATGGATCCTCTTCATGGGGAGACTGGTTTGGCTCAGCACCTACTGCTGCTAAGTCGCTTCAGTCGTGTCCGACTCTGTGCGACCCCATAGATGGCAGCCCGCCAGGCTCCCCCGTCCCTGGGATTCTCCAGGCAAGAACACTGGAGTGGGTTGCCATTTCCTTCTCCAATGCGTGAAAGTGAAAAGTGAAAGTGAAGTCACTCAGTCGTGTCCGACCCCTAGCAACCCATGGACTGCAGCCCACCAGGCTCCTCCGTCCATGGGATTTTCCAGGCAAGAGTACTGGAGTGGGGTGCCATTGCCTTCTGAATGGCTCAGCACCTGGAAGGATAGTAATTCTCAGACCCCAAGGTGCAATTTCTCATCTCCCTCCCTGAACCAGGCATTCGGAGACTTTTTCCTGAGATGGAGGTTTTCCCTTCCTAGCCTGGAGGGAAGATAGACTCCCGAGTAATTAACTCCTGGGAAACCCAGCCCCCACCATGGTTGTGGGTCTGGTTTTGCCGTGGGGTTGGAGTCACAGAGCTGCTTTCTGTGTGACGATGGCGTAAGCCGCTGATCCTCTGTGGTGATTCAATATTGACTCTAGCCCCACTCAGCCTCTGAACATGCCAAGAGCAGTCCCTGCCCACCCCTGTCAGACAGCCGTAGCCCCCAGCCCTCCCTCTAGATTCATGTGTAAATATATGGCGGACAGTCTGTTCTCTAAACCTGTTTTCCAACCCAGTGGGAAGTGAAGCTTGGGAGGGGCTTTCACATCCCATCTGACACTAGGTGGGGTCTCAGTTGGGGGAGTATGATCCACCCGGGAACTGACCCCTGGTCCCCTCCCAAAAGGTCATCATTTAAGAATGTTTCTTAGCCCAGCAGAGACCTACATGTGTGTGTGGTCAGCTCTAGTTTCCGGCTATCTCACTTATGCTGAATTTCAACAATTTCTCATTTCCTTTAGGAAACAAAATGAGTCTGGAAAGAAGTATGAATAATCGTGATGATAGACTTGGCAACAGGGACTTTGGGAACCTTGCCCTGAAGCTCATAGTTGGTGTCATTGTTGTCGGGGTCTTGATAGTTGAACCCAAAGGAAGAGGATCCCTGGGGCCAGATGACTTGGGTTTGGATACCAGCACCACCACTTAACGGCCATGTGACCTTCGGAAAGTGACTTAACCTCTCTGCCTCAGTCTTCTCATCTATACAATGATAATAGTACCTGCCTTATGGTATTGTAAGGATTAAAGGAAACACTCTTTGTAAAAAGCGTTTAAAACGGCCTCATTGAAAGCTGATGCTCAGTTAATGCTGGTGGTGATTGTTACATCCCGCTATGGTCATGCGGGGTTAGGACTGAGAACGGCTGGTCTGTGGGCGCTTCCCTGGTGGTCCAGCAGCTAAGACTCCGAGCCCCCAGTACGAGGGGCCCGGGTTCAGTCTTTGGTCAGGGAACTAGATCCCACACACGCACGCCCAGCTCTAAGATCCCACATGCCAAAACGAATACTGAAGATCCTGCATGCTGCAGCTAAGACCCGGTGAAGCCAAATAAATATATGTATATTTTTTAAAAAGAAGAAGAAGAAAGAAAAAAGAACCAGTGGTCTGTAATGGTGTTTCAGATGGAAGCAGAAGTTAGAGGATCAGAAGAAGGGGGTATTCTTCCTTCCCAAGGCTGTAGTTTGGGGAGACAGACTTAATTTTGCCATTTAAAAATATTTTTCACTCGATGTTTAAAATCTAGAAAAGCACAGGTGAAAGACTTAAAGGAAGAAGAAAAATCTCTTCACTGCTCTATACACATACTGCTCACACGAGAGAAAAAAGACTAGAAGGAAATGAACTAACATCTTTATAGTGGTTATTCTCTGTGGGGAGATTATGGGTAAGTATATTCTTCTTGGCACATTTATTTTCCAAGTTTTTAATGTGTATGTGTAGCATATATCATTTTCATAAGCAAGAAAAATATTTTGAAAGGTAAGGAATCATGTGAGCTGTGGCTTCTGGGGAAGCTCGGTGGAATTCTCCCAGAACGGAGCCGTCTGTCTAATGTTTGAGAAGCTTGTGTTTCAGCCTTCCTTGACGAGGCATATGCCAACCCTATAACATTTCTACTCAGAAAATCCTAATTATCAAAGCTGATTCCTCAGCATCCAAGCCTCCACCTGCCCAGCTTTGCTCTAGGTATTCACACTGTCTCCCATCCTGTTCTCAAGATGAAAGAACTCCAGGGTTTTTTTTTTTTTTGGTGGCTCTGACCTTGAGAAGGAGGCTCATTTTTAAACAGCCATGATCAGTGGTAAGCACCCCTTACATAGATACATCTCAGCCCACTGCCGTGTGCATACGGGTGCTTTCGTGTTAGCTAATGTTATGAATAACTATAAAATTGGGAACAAAGCAGTTGATTTATGTATTCAATAAACATTCATTGAAGACCTGTCCTGAACCAAGTATCAGTGAGCAAGGCAGACTCAGTCTGCCCCACCACAGAGAGTAGAAGACGCAAGAAACACATGGCCACACGGCTAATCCCCAGCTTCTAAACATTCAGAAGAAGGATAAGATTTTTTTGAGCCATAGGACAGGCGCTTCCCAGAGGCTCCCCAAGGAAGTAGAGTTTAAGTAACATACTCCGGGTGCAAATGGAAAAAATGAACTTGGTGTCCATCTCTAGATAAGCCTCGCTTCCGAACGTTTCCAGCTGTGGGCAGGGATCTCCAGATGGGCGTTGCAATGGAAGCATCTTCCAGTTCTCACTTCCTGAGTTTATGTCCGAGCTTCCCGGGCCCATGCCAGTTCCCAGCTGTGGATACAGACGTGGGGCGGAGCGGGGTGGGTGGCAGGCTGGTCTTCCTGCTGCCTCTTAGCTGTGCGGAGAGCGGATGTGGCTGGAAGCCAGCCGGGAGCCTCCCGGCTGAGTTAGTTGTGGAACCTGCCGTGTCGCGGTTTCTCTTGCATCCGGGCTCTTTCCTTTGTCCGCTCATGGGACTGTGCCAGCATGTCCCAGCCTGTGTTTTGAAACTTTAGACCCCAGCTTGTATTTGATGGAGAAATGAGCTCATGAGGGCTTCCTCCACCACCCAGCTACAGAAGTTGAGTCTGATCTCTTTCATTCAAATTCCCTCGCCCTCCCCTCGGAGGTTAGATTTGCCGCTCTCCTGACAGAAACTGGGCTGGCTGTTTGTTCTTTGGGACTGTTAGTGAATAAAGGATTTGATGACCTAAACAAAGGAGTAGCAAAACAAGATGGGGGAGGGCTGGAGCTAATTGCAGTCTGCGACTGAGACCTTTCAGCTACCCTTCGATGCTTTAGAATAATCATTGCTAACATGTTGAGAATTTACAATGTGTTAGGTATTCTTAAAATTGTTTCTAATCCTCTTAACCCAGTGAAGTGTTTATTATTATTATCCCCATTTTACAGCTGGATAAACTGTTGTTGTTCAGTCGCTCAGTCCCAGCTCTTTGCGACCCCATGGACTGCAGCACGCCAAGCTCCTCTTTCTTCACTGTCTCCTGGAGTTTGCTCAAGTTCATGTTCATTGAGTCGATGATTCTGTCTAACCACCCCATCAGGGTAACTTGTGACAGGGGGCAACTTATGTTGTCAGTCAAATTGCTTTATTGTTGTCTTAGAGCTCCTTAAGGACTGCCATTTTAGCAGCTTTTTAGGCCAAAAAGGAAGATTTAACAAGAGGGTGCTAGGATGGCCCAGAGAACCAAAGCAGGGCCTCAGGAAGGACTGTGTACCAGTTACTTGGTTACAGGTAGTGGAAACACCAAGTCAGATGGACATAAGTCCTAGGGGACAAGATTGACTCACAATTGGAAAGCCCAGAGGTGGGACAAGCTTCTGGGCTGGTTGGCTCTGGGGCTCAGGGCCATCCCCAGAGACCCACTTTCTCTCTGTCCTTCCATTCTTTCTTCTGATGTCCAAATCATCCTCAAACCTGGCTCTCCTGGAGGTAGCAGACTGGCTGCCAGCACTGGTCCAGGCTTTTGTCTTCTCATCCTTGGCCTGAGAGGTAGTGTCTTATCCCTCAGCCATAGTGCAAAGCTGCCGAGTTCCTGTCTGGTTGGATTAGCCCGGGTCATGTGACTCTCCCTGAACCAGTCTCTGTGGCGAAGGGCTGGGGCCACACAAACAGGCTGGTTGCTCCCACCCAAAACCACTCATGGGGAAGGGCAGAGTGGGTGCTGGGCAACAGCCAGCCTGTGAATTGGAACCAGCACACAAATGCCACCAGCAGGGTTGTCTTCCTCGTTCCTGCCCCCACCCCCATCTGCTTTACCCATTCTCTCATATTCATAGTCTTTCTGCCTTTCCCTCTGCTCATTGACGACCATCTACAGACCATGCTGTATACCTTGTAGTGGGCTCCCAGAAAGGCCAGAACGACCCAGGGTAGGGAAGGTGTCTCCCTGTGGACTCATCACCCAGGGCCAGGGAAGGGTTCTCAAGATGGGCTGAGCTGTGGTCAGGTGCTCTTTCTGGACCGATCGGCTGAGGGCAGGGATGGGCTCATTGTTCCCTCTGTCCTCCCCTCCCTGCCAGGTGCCCCACTGTATCCTTTTCCCAGAACCTCTGGGCTGAGAGTCATGTCAGCAGGACCCTGAAGACAGCTTCCCAGGCAGTGCAGTTGTAAAGAATCTGCCTGCCAGTGCAGGAAATGCAAGAGACCCAGGTTTGATCCCTGAGTCTGAAACACCCCTGGAGAAGGAAGTGGCAACCCACTCCAACATTCTTGCCTGGAAAATTCCATGGCATCAAAAAGAATCGGACATGACTGCACACACACACGCATGCACACCTGAGGACAGCAGTTAGGCCTCACTTCTTGACGCTAAAACCTCATTTTATTTCCAAGCAGCTGGACATGAAGGGTGTCCCTTGCATTTTCCACAGTCCTGGAGCTGTCCCCTTGCAGAAAGGCCAGCTCTTAATAAATCCCACCAGGCCAAGCAACCTGTGGCCCCTGCTCGCCCCCTGCCCCCAGCCTCATCCTGCAGGTCCCTCTATACTCCACCCTCCAGCCATCTGGCTGGCTTTCGGTTCCTCCAGCGCTTGACATTTGTTCCCTCTCCAGGAGTGCTTCCCCTTCTCCCGGGCTTGCTCCCCACCCTCCCACCACCATTCTGGCCTCCCTGTGCCACTTCTCTTTAAGATTTCTCCTGACACATTTCTGCAGGGGCTTACCTTGACCACACACCCTACTCTTCTTCCCTGAACTACTCAGCTGACATCTTCAGGGCCATTCATCCTCTCAGTGAAAGGATCAAATCTGTTTTGCTAAAGTTGTAACCCTTTCTGTCAAAGATATGCCTCACTAAGTGTTGGTGAGGGAATGAATGAAGCAGTAGTAACAGTAGTGGTCTTTTTTTTTTTTTAATATTTATTAGGCTCCACTGGGTCTTAGTTGCAGCATGTGGGATCTAGTTCCCTGACGAGAGATCAAACCCAGGCCCCCTGCATTGGAGTTTTAGCCACTGGACCACCAGGGAAGTCCAAGACTTGGTTGGTTATGGCAATTGAACCCAATCTTTAGCCCCTCTCCTCTCCTCAGAGGTCGGGGGATGGGACCGAAAGTTCCAACCACTAATCCAAGTTGGTTCTTCTGGCAGCCAAGCACCTCAGTGGGTGTAAGGGGTTTGGGGGGAATCCTTGGGTTTCCCCTAGGGACTTCCCATTAGTCACCCCATTAACAAACTCAGGTGTGGTTGGAAGGGGCTTGTTCTGAATAACAGGACACTCCTTTCTCCTTTACAACTCTGTAGTTAATTTAGGAAAAAACAACAATAATTTGAAACAAAAGATGTTCCCTTTGCTCTTATCACTTAGGAAATTCCCAGGGTTTTAGATACTCTGTACAAGAAACGTAAGTTTGAGCAAACTCTGGGAGATGGGGAAGGACAGGGATGCCTGGCTGCAGTCCACGGGGTCACAAAAAGTCGAACACGACTGAGTGACTGAATTGAACTGTGCCAGAAACAAAGACCAACTGCATTTCTTACTATAAATCACAACACCACAATACATATTTCTATACAATCTACATGTATAGTCTACGCATATTTAACATGGCACATAATAAGATAAATGCCAGTTAAGATCACACTGAGATAATAGTTTTCATCTCTCCGAGGCTTCCCTGGTGACTCAGACGGTAAAGAATCTACCTGCAATGCAGGAGACCCGGGTTCGATCCCTGGGTCGGGAAGACCCCCTGGAGAAGGAAACGGCAACCGACTCCAGTATTCTTGCCTGGAGAATTCCATGGACAGAGGAGCCTGGCGGGCTACAGTCCGTAGGGTCGCAAAGAGTCAGACATGACTGAGTGACCAACACACTTTCAGTCCTCAGGAGGGCGAGAGCAAAAGCTGAGCTGCTGGCAGTGGTGTGGGGAAGCAGGTAGGCTTGTCCAGCGCTGCCAGCGGCGGGTGAGCAGGACCGTTGCTGTGGAGGGGCTTGGGCGATGTCAGCCCCACACTTGCACACCCCTCCCTTTGAACCCTCCCATTGCCCAGCACTCCCACTTCGAGGAATTTTTGCCTCAAAAGATGTTCCCAAGTATGAGAAGTGATCTCTGTCCAGCATGGTTCGTTGCAGCACCGTTTGGCAGAATAGAAGCTGCAAACTGCCCTAAGTTAAGTTGCTCGCTCAGTCGTGTCCGACTCCTTGTGACCCCATGGACTGTAGCCCACCAGGCTCCTCCGTCTGTGGGATTCTCCAGGCAAGAATACTGGAGTGGGTTGCCATTTCCTTCTCCAGGGGGTCTTCCCGACCCAGGGATCGAACCCAGGTCTCCCACATTGCGGGCAGACGCTTTAACCTCTGAGCCACCAGGGAACTGCCCTACATGTCCCTCATTCTGAGGGGACTGGATGAATCAATGAGGTTCATAGTACAGTGGAGCACTGTGCCACTTTTCAGGGGGCATGGGGTCCTGATAGAGAGTGCCTCTCTTGTCTGTGGCATACCACCAGGTATGAAAAAGTGAAGGAAAAGGAACACCTTTTACAAATGATGCTCCATTGGGAAGGACAGGTTGGAACCTGAGGGGAAAGTGTGGGTGTTTCAGGAAGGGAGACCCCTTCCAGGGTCTTGAGTGGGCTCTTGTCTCACCCTCGGAAATGAATTATCTGAGGAGACCCACATGCTGATAAAGCAAGAGACTTTATTGGAAAGTGACACCCGGGAGGAGAGCAGGAGGTTAAGGGAACCCAGGAGAACTGCTCTGCCAGGTGACTTGAAGTCTCAGGTTTTATGGTGATGGGATTAGCTTCCCAGTTGTCTCTGGCCAATCATTCTGACTCAGGGTCCTTCCTGGTGGCACACGCATTGCTCGGCCAGGATGAATTCCAGCGGGGAGAATTCTAGGAGGTTGGTAGGACACATGGCATCTACAATGGCCTTTCCAGAATTCTTCTGGTTGGTGGTGGCTTGTTAGTTCCGTGTTCCTTACCAGGACCTCCGGTTATAAGATAAGCCCTGCAGATGGTTACTATGGTGCCTGGCCAGGATGGGTGGTTTCAGTCAGTGTGTTTCCCCTAATAGAGGTTTTTCGAAGATTCCAACCCCTAGTAGCCCAAGAGCACAAGTCACTATCAAAGCAAATACCTTAGATTTCTGTAGCAGGGGCTGTGTTCTTGGCTCTGTGCATGTGTGTATATTATACATACAGCCAGCCAGCTATATCTAAGATTATGTATGTGTGTGGGTATGCGTGTATATATAATTTCACTACTTTATTCAGGCCTGAGCTTGAATGGCCCCTCAGAGAGGCGTTCCCGAGCACCCTGTCTAAGACGGCTCCTGCTCTGTTTCCCTTCATAGCAACCATTCTTACACATTTATTTGCTTTCTGCACCATCCTCCTGAACTCTGAGAGGAGCGATCATGGGTCCATCCCTTGCCTTATCTCAGTGTTTAGAGCAGTGCCTGGCCCGTAGTAGTTGCTTAATAAGTCTCTGCTGAATGACTGTGAATGTGCCTGAAGAATGAAAATTGTTCCCATGTTAGCTGTGGACCTGAGGCCCCCAGAGGCCTTGACCTTCTTTCATGGAACAAACTGAGGACCCCTGCTCTTCTGACTGGGGAAGAGGCAAAAAGTGGCTCTAGATTGCCTTTGATGTGGCTAAAATTCTTGCTTTACTCACATTTCCACCTTGAGAGATACAGATGCAGGCCGGGGGCGGAGGGCGGTCTGCCTGTGAGGCACTGAAAAACGAGCCTGTACTGTTCTCTTCTGATGCCCACTTCCCAGACTGTCTGTGGCCTCTCTCTCCTCTCTGGCTTGCATTCGTGCCATGGAGAGTAGCTTAGAGGGGGAGAGAATCTTCCAACCTGAAGGCTTCTCTCCTCTGGAGGACCCTTCACTTCTGCCCTGTGCTTAATATTATGAGTCCAGTTTGGCCCAAGGATGTCGGCAGATGTGAGGAGTTGAGAGCATTGTTTATGGTTTCTTCAGTGTTTGGGGTATAACAGCTTTGCTAACATCTTTTAGGGCTCCCTCTGTGCCAGGAGTTTTACCAGTCCGTTGCCTTACTTAATCCTCCCAACAGGCTTGTTCAGGGGTGGACATGGGCCACCCACCCCACCTCCACCTTTACTGATAAGCAGACTTGGGCTCAGAAAGGTCTGGTCATGAGCCATGGGTCTCATAGCTGCTGAGAGGCTGAGCTGGGATTTGATTCTGTCCCTCGCCGGCCACCATGAAGGGATTCTCCCAGCCTTACTGCTTGTCCATCTGCTTTGGGTATTCTCCTGGTGGCCAGTGGAAGAGGGTCTGGTTTCCTTCAACGCGATATGATGGATTGTCGGTCAGGTCACAAAGCCCTGCTGGCCAGCATGAGGCCTTGTTGGGCTGGCGGAAGTGGGTGGAGAGCCTTCTGCTTGTTTCTTTTTCATAGACATTTACCATACGAATGACCAAACTTCTGTTTCTCTTCAAGACTGGTTTTCACCTTGGGCAGAAGAGAGGGTGGGAGAGCAGCCAGGGGAACCCTGTTACCACCTCATCAGATCTGTCTGTCCTCTGCTCCCTATTACCGAGTAAAAACCAAAGTCCTCATCGTCCCTGCACAATCTGCCCCGCCTTGACCTGTGACTTCTCCTCCCACTCCTCACCTGCCTGGCTCCTTCCATGGGCCTCCTCAATGCCCCATAGACTCTAGGGTATGTACCCTCCTCAGAACCCTTGCTCCAGCTCTTCCTGCTACAAGGAAGGCTCTTATCTCATACCCATGCACTTTGCTCTCACATTATCTTCTAGGGCAAAATGTGCAAAGGCCCTAGGGTAAGAATAAGCTTGAAAGGGGAAAACAGGCCAGTATGGTGGGAGCATTTGGGTGAGGAGTAAAATGGAAGGGGATGAGGTTCCTAGAGGCGTTGAAAAATTTTAAGCAGGAAAGGGGTCTGGTCCTTGTTTGATTTGATCCTTCTGGCTGAGTGTGTGTAGAATAGATTCTGGGAAGGCAAAAGTGAACTCAGGAAGACCAGCAGCGGATGTCAGGGAGCTGTCCAGGTGAAAGATGGTGCTGGCAGCTTGGCCTGAGAGAAGGAAAAGTGGGTTGGGGGGTGGCTTCCCTGGTGGTCCAATGGTTAAGATTCTGCCTTCCAGTGTAGAGAGAGCTGGTTCGATCCCTGGTCAGGGAGCTAAGATTGCACATGCCTCAGGGCCGAAAAAACAAAACATACAACAGAAGCAATATTGTAACAAATTCAATAAAGACTTTAACAATGAAACAAAATTAAAAAGGCAAAAGGAAATAGATTCAGGATGTGTTTTGGAGGTTGTGGCAACAGAACTGGCAAACAGACTCACTGTGGAGGGGGGAGGAAGGAGAGACATGGGCTCTGCTGGGTGTCTGCATTGCCCTTTGTTGGCTTGTCTCTCCTGATGGTCCCTCAAATTGTCTCCCGTTTTCCCCATTCACGGAGGCTGCCCACTCCCTTGCTGGCCAAATCTCGAAGGAGCGAGGGCAAGGGCATCCCAGGTGGAGGGAACCACTCCAGCTAAAGCTCTGCCGCACCTGGCCCAGCTCTGGTCAGAGTGTGGGCTGCAGAACGGGAGCACAGGGCCTCAATCCACCACCTCAATCCTGTGTACCTGCTGCTGATTTGAGATGTGTTTTCATGCCCTCCCATCCCCTGCCTTCCCCTGAGTCGCTTTCTCATCTGGCCACGTCCAGTCTCCTCTCCCCATCCCGACCCCTACCCCCCCCGACAGGTGAGTCCGGAGCTGCAGGCAGTGTGGCCACAGCAGGTGTGTTCAGGTGGAGTGGCTGCCAATGCTCAGGGCCCTTGCTCTCTACATGAGCTCAGCTTTGTCGTCCTGTCATTTGAGTCACGCCGGGTCTTTGGTTCTGGACCAGCCCTGCAGGCTGACGGGCCTGTAGGGAGGGAATGAGAAGACCTCTTGCTTCTCTGAGCTCGACTTTTCCTTATTCTTCATCCCCTGTTCCCTCCTGTCTCGTCCTCAGAAGACAGGGTCCCTCAGCTAGCAGCTGCTCCTGCAGCCTCCCTTGCCCTTCCTCAGAGGCTAAGGGCACTTGGGGGTCTCCAGGCTGCTCGCTAATGAGGCCATTCAGCCAGCAGGAATTTAAAACCATGACCTGTAAGCCCGTGAAGAGAGAGCGTCCCTTCCATCTTCTGCACTTGGTGCTTTCAGGTCCCTAAAGACTGGCTCCCACCCTGGCTGGGGTTTCTCTCTTGTGCCATTGGGAGGTGTCGGCCAGGCTGACTTGTCAAAATTAGTATCTCTGGCAGTTTGCTTTCTGCCTAACCAAGGGCTGTGGAATTAGAGGAATTGTGGATCTCACAAGCAGGTAAAATGTGATGTTTGAGTTTGCACTAGGTCAAAAAATGGGGGCTGGGGGGATGGACAGCCTTGAAGGAGAAAATATAGGGCATTAATGAGCTCAACTGAGTCCTCTCCCATGTTGCTGGAGGACATGTGAATCATCGCAACCTTTTTAGAAGACAGCCTAAAAAAGATACCTTATTTATTTTTGAATGAGCAGTCCTGGCACGTGATAAAGCAGTCAAATGATGCAAAACACCACGTACAGTGAAAATCAAGTCTCCCTCCCCAGTCCCTTGCCACCCAGTTCGCCTCCTGTGAGGACACCCATTTCAGGTGTATTCTTCCAGTGACACTCTATACCCCAACAAGCACCTGCTAAACACACAGCTCTATCCTTTGATCTTGGAAGCCATTCTCTAAGCTAACTGTAAAATACTCCATAAATAACCTTTGATGCCTGCGAATCTACCCTGTGGAAAAAACGCTCCTCTCCCCCAGCCCCGTACAAAAGATTACTTATTGCAGCATTATTTGTGGTGGCAAAATGAAAAACAAAGCAAAACCCCAGAAGGAAAATGAATGACCATTTTTCAGGGATTAATTGAGTAAAATATGGCACCTCCACACTGTGGAATATTAGCTGCTAAGAAGAGTGGGTCAGAGCTCTCCTAGTTGATTTAGAGGCAATTCTTTGATGCAGTTAAGGGAAAGCAAGATTCTGAGAAGTAGATATGATATGATTCTGTTTATTTAAAATATAGTGAGAAAAATCCTTATGTTGTGTATGGTGTTTAAAAACAAAACAGAACATTTATTTGCCTGCACCAAGTCTTAGCTATGGCACGCAGGATCTTTAGTTGTGGCGTGCAGACTTTTAGCTGTGGCATGTGGGACCTAGTTCCCTGACCAGAGATTGAACCCAGGCCCCCTGCACTGGGTGCAGAGTCTTAGCCCCTGGGCCACCGGGGAAGGCCCTGTGTGTTGTATCTGAGTGGTGGCTCTCACACTCATGCTCTGCCACGTCACACGGCCCAGTGCTCTGTCTTCGGGAGATTTTGCAGCATCCTCCATTGTGGTCAAAACAAACTCTACTCGTTGGACAACCCTAGAGGGCACCTGGGGAGGGTATCGAACCCACATGAGGAGCGCCCATGGATTTGGTGTTGGGAAAGGTGCCCCTGGACCTCTGTCAGCATAGGAGAGGCTCGTGTGGCATGTGGTGAGAAGTCACTTCTAAACGACAATGGCGGGCTATTTGACCTACTTCCCAGGCCTTTGGTAGGATGAAGTAAGCAGAGTTTGGTCAACTGTGTGAAGCACGCAGAGCCACCACAGGAGAGTAACCAGGAAGAATTAGACAAACGCCGAAGTCAAGGCCTCAGGTCCCGGGCTGTGATCTGGTGAAGCTGCCCAGGGCAGGCGGCACAGGCAGCAAGTTACCTCACATCCACCCGCAGCCCACCCACAGAGCCACACGATGGGATGCTGCTCACACCCCCTGCCCCCAGCAGACCAGCCCTGTTGCTGGGGAGGGTGGACCTGAAAGGAAGCCGTGGGGAGGTCTTGCCACTCCAGGAGCTCTGTGCTGTGGTCTGTGATCATGCTGGCCCTGGAGTTGTTCTCTGTGAGGCTCTGCTTCCCTCCCCCTTTCCTGCTACTCAACCCAGAACAAAGATGCATTCCTCCAGGATTCTGGTGTCTCCTCACGATGCATGTAGCTTTCAGTGGGCTGGGGGCTCATAACCCCAGTGAGCCACAGCTCATCACCTGCTGGGCTTCCCTGGGCAATTATTCCATTGCTAAGCCAAGTCCAGCTCTTTTCGACCCTAGGGACTGTAGCCCGGCAGGCTCCTCTGTCTGTGGGATTTCTCAGGCAAGAGTCCTGGAGTGGGTTGCCCTTCCCTTCTCCAGGGATTGAACCCAGGTCTCCTGCATTGGCAGGTGGATTCTTTACCACTGAGCTACCAAGGAAGCCCTCACTTGCAGTGGCTGTTCCCGATTGAGGCCTCCTCGCTCAGTGGACCACTTTTATCTATAGTGCTTTCTCCCTGCTCTTGACTGTGTTCCTTACACTTCCATCACCACCAAAAAGAGAACGCTTCCTGATGCTGGATCAGCGCCTCTTCCTCTGTTTCGTCTTCTACTGGTCGTTCATCAGAAGTGAGAGCTCACTGGTCACTGGCTGATCTGTTCACCCCCTCAGAGAGGGAAGGACCTGATTGTTGCTGACTCTGTCTTTAATTTGCTCAGGGTGGGTAGAGTGTGTGTGTGTGTGTGTGTCTATATATATAGTGTATACACTATATATAGTCTATATACACTATATATATATACACTATATTATTCTATACTATATGTATATAGTATATATATACTATATATATATATATATATATATATATA
>SJYV01030017.1:43437-59352 GCA_006410875.1 Neotragus pygmaeus
CTTTAGTCGTGTCCGACTCTGCGTGACCCCATAGACGGCAGCCAACCAGGCTCCCCCGTCCCTGGGATTCTCCAGGCAAGAACACTGGAGTGGGTTGTCATTTCCTTCTCCAAGGCAAGAAAGTGAAGAGTGAAAGTGAAGTCGCTCAGTCGTGTCCGACTTTTAGCGACCCCATGGATTGCAGCCTACCAGGCTCCTCTGTTCATGGGATTTTCCAGGCAAGAGTACTGGAGTGGGGTGCCATTGCCTTCTCCAGTCCAGAGTCTAGGAACACACAAAGAGAATAAATATAGATTCCTCAAATGAACAGAATAAAAAACTTCCCTTTATCCTGTCCAAAGCTGCATATTTTTTAAAGACAGTGGCAAATAAGATTGGTGATGTGTACTTTTTGGGTATACCAGTCTCTAAAATGTCCATGTGATAGAAAAGTGCTGATTTATAAGTGCACAAGGTGTAATACACATACTATGCTGTTAAACTCATTAAATGAGCCCTGGTCAGTTGGGCAGAAAACGGTCAAGAAAAATAACAGACTCATTACACAAAATCACTGTGTGTATTTGAATGCTCCTGGAACAGAGAATGCTATTTTAGGGAAGAAATTGTATAGAGATGATGTGGGAAACCCACATTTCCTTCATTGTGATCATTTAAAAAACACTATTGGGCTTCTCATGAGAATAAAGTTTTGCCTCCTGGCCCAATTCTTTTGAGGATAATTAAATTTGGCATACGTAAAATCACTCTGTAATTCCAGCTTGGAGAAGTCATTTCTTTTCTTTCATGTACTGCTGTTATAGGTTCTCAACTTGTTCAGCCCAGAGATACTGCAATTCAGTGGTGGAAAAGTATTACTATGCCCACATGCTACAAAGTAAAATACTTTCACATGAGAATTTTTTCATAAATTTGCATAATTATTATAGATATATTGATCTATTTTCTAGAATGATGTAGCTGAAACTATGTATTCACTACATCTTGAGGAAATAAAAATAAGGTAAAGTAGCCACATGGTAAATATTTTATATATTTTCATAAATATTTGATGTAACTAAAATAAATTACATGAGGACCATATCAAATATGAATCATTTCTCTAAAAATGTAATATATTAATCAATATATTGTAATAAAAATCATAAAAATCAATGTATTACATTTTTTTGTTAGGCATGTTTAATATCACATTCTAACTCTCAAACATCAGTGGTATAGCTTCCAGTGATATTCACATGTTCCTCTCTAATTCAAATCAAAACTGATTTCAAGAGAGAAACAAGCTTCTTCTCCCAGTAGGTCTCTTTCTCATTTCTGTTTAAAGCAGAAACTATCATTCTCAGCAAAGGTAAAGCAAATGAGCAGCGAGAAGAGTCTGGAAAGGCTGTTTCTTTGTGCTTGTATAGAGCAGTTCCGGTTATCAGTGTCTTATCTGCCATTCAGCCTCCTTTTGCTATATGCCAGCATCTAGTTATGATACTTCCCTGCCTGAAATCCAGGTCATTACTGACAATGTAGGTACGGCTGAACATTCTAGCATCACTCAATTAATTGACCAGGTGCATCTCATTAGAATGATTGGCAGGTACATGATGGAGTTTTGGTGAGAATAGTGGTAACAGAGAAGGCAGCCACCTAAACAGAACCAGTTCTGTCCTTCCCATTTTCTCTTATCACCCAAGGGATGCTCTGAGCAGGCCACTGACGTGCCTGACTCCTGCTAGATGGATATGCTGAATATCTTGGTTTAAACTCCAAAAATGGTATAAAGTTTGGTTTATATAAATGTAATTAAATGGAAGGTTTGTGATTATATTAAATACTTGCTATTCTCCCGAAGAGTATTACCCCTATGCTGTTGCAAGTCTGATAAAGTCACCATGGCATGAAATTACACTATGTTCTTAATTCCACAAATGTATGTGTTGTCTGGATTCAATTCCATTTTGCTTTGAAATTCAGTTTCATCTAAATTATAGGTTAGAGAGGGCATTCAAAAGCAGTTTTATTATATTTCTAAGTTTCCAACAAGGTTAATGAAGTTCAACACTTCAGTTCAATCTGAAAATGAAGGAAAAAAGAATGATTATTATAGTTTCATTTTTAAACTGTGGCATAGAACCAGGAAAAATTATTATAATATCCACATCCTGTGAATAAACACATACTAATTTTATGAAATTTCTTCTTTTTAAAACATTTTAATATACTTTTATTCAGTGCCTACTGTCTAGGGACAAAGCAGTCTTGAATGTAAAATGCCTTGCATAATACAATGCATATTCTAAAAACATTATTCAGAATAGAAAATAATTTAATTCTGCTACATTTATTCATATAAATTTCTAATGGGGTTTCTGGAGATATCTACTTTCTTACATTTGTGGTAAAAACAGATTTGCACTTAATGTAATCATGATTTTTTTAAAAATCAGAAAATTCATGTACATAGTGTTAGTGTTTCACAATATGAATTGGAAATAAGAGCAGCCTATACTCAAGTTTCACCACCTTTTTATGGATATCTATAAGCAGTAGAATTCAGATGGGTATTCATTAAAACTCTCCATCACATTCAGAACCCTTATGCTGGATTTACACAGTGCTAATTTTAAGAACAAGGAAATCACAGAGAGGATAAACACTTCACATGCTCTAGTTATCAGCTGAGTTAGGACCTTAATTATCATGATTTTTGTCTGTAAAACACAAGCAGATGCTTCCCTATCATGAATTCTGTTCCTGCTCATCTAAATATCAACAAGATACTAGAATTTTCATTATGAGTCTCTAACAATGATTAAAATGAACCAGAATTTGGAATCACAATGGAAAGCTTTCTCACAAGTTCTACCCAATGTGGTACCAAAATCAACATACATCTATCAAGATAAATCTTATTTTAGTCTCACTGATATAAGACAACAGAAAGAGACAGGAATCCAAAAGGTCAACCATATTGTTTCTTGAGTTTTAGAAACTATACTGAATTTTAGAGTAATTTTGAATGCATAGCAAGTTTTCTCAACTTAGATGATTTATCAGATAAACCATTCATGGTCAGTTTTGTTCAAATGACCTTGGAGAAATATTACTGAAACATATTACCATTTCATTCACCCCCCAAGCCTCTAATGTAGTCTGAAATACTTACAAATGATATGATACGATGTTGGTGATCTGCCTCTAAACCATACAGTTTGGGAGTAGTGGATGGCATTCATGGGATATCTGGCATAACTAGCTAGATATGTTTGTTGGGCACAAGAAAGCATCATATACCATTCTGTCCACTTTAATATATGTCTGAAATCCCCCTGAATAAACATTTGTTAAAAACAATCTTCTACCTTAGGGGTAGCAAACTGTTGGTCACATGCTTGATCCAGTCAACCAACATTTGACCCACAAAGTGCCTGAAAACTGCAAAAACCCACAGAATAACCAGAATTTCCAAATTTTTCTTGAAAACTCAGCTCTAGCAAACTTGAGACAATATTCCCTTGTAATAGACACTTAAATAGTGCAAATAGCTTCCTGTTTCTGGAAGAAAAGACATGCATTTGCTGCAGCTTGGAGCACCCTAATATGTTGGGTTTGACTGACCTCACTTATGTACTTTGCCTCTCTGGCTCTTAAAACCATTTGAAATTGTTAACTTAAATTAGCCATTTAAAGTTAGGGAAGGATGTTCACTTTCTTGCTGAAAGATGCTTTATGAGAATGATTTAGTTTCCTTTTATTATTATTATTAAGAATAGGTTTAATGTTGCAAACTTCTGATTTCCAAAAATATGTAGAAACTAAGATTATATAAAATTCCCAGTTTACAAATCCTGTCTGGGACAGATATTAATCACAAAACTGAAAGAAAAAAATACTGAATATCTTCCAGTGTTCTTAGTCAGTCAGTTCAGTCGCTCAGTCATGTCCGACTCTTTGCGACCCCATGAATTGCAGCACGCCAGGCCTTCCTGTCCATACCAACTCTGGTGATGCCATCCAGCCATCTCATCCTCTGTCGTCCCCTTCACCTCCTGCCACCAATCCCACACAGCATCACAGTCTTTTCCAATGAGTCAACTCTTTGCATGAGGTGGCCAAAGTATTGATGTTTCAGCTTTAGCATCAGTCCTTCCAATGAATACCCAGGACTGATCTTTAGAATGGACTGGTTGGATCTCCTTGCAGTCCAAGGGACTCTCAGAAGTCTTCTCCAAAACCACAGTTCAAAAGCATTAATTCTTTGGCACTCAGCTTTCTTCACAGTCCAACTCTCACATCCATACCCAAATCAATTTGATTGTCTGTTAAAGGGTTAAAAATTAAATACAATGGAAAACACCAAGAATACATTTTAGATCCTGAAATATAGAAAAGAAAAAAACCTTCCTCCTTATCATCAAAGATTTACATGGTGGGCATGTAAGCTTTTATATCAGTTGTTTACTCTTTGAAGATCTGTGGTAATTGAAATGTTTTATTCCTAAACTCAAATGTTAATCTTGCTATGCTCCAGTCAAAATTTAATCAGCTACTCTGATTACAATGATATAATCACACACATATACACATAGCATGCACATACCTCACTGCATATTAAAATATATTTTCTTTTTCAAGAAACTGTAAATTAGGAATATAAAAGTGAAAGCGGAAGAAAGAAATATACCAGTGTTGCAGTGAAGAGAAGGAAAAGAAGAAAAATGAGTTATGGAGGTCATTATATATCATTTATGTTTAAAAGAACTTTTCGTAACATGAATATTCAATCTACAAAGCCTTGTTATAAATCAGCCATCATCAGTGGGAGATTTATCTTGCTTGCCTGTGTTATATCATAACTCACTGCTTTATGGGAAGAAAACCATAGAGTAAATTGCTAAATTCATTAAAAACTTATGTATTACTGTCTAGGAAAAGACCAATTGATTGAAAACTGCTAAACCAGCTAATAATCAATTCTTTCACATAGAAATACATTAGTGCACCTTTTTTGTAATAGGTGTTTCAGACACAGTTACAAGAGACTATTATGCCATGTCAGGTTAACGATCTGCTATAGTCCAAAGAATAATTTTTGGGGAGTTCCATATAAATCTAATGTTTTCTAAAATTTGGTGAAAATTTCCACCCCATCTAGGCTGAGGGACTTCTCTCACTGAGGAGTTATGTATAAACAGAGAATTTTAGCACCAACACTGAACCCCGTGCCTACATTTGGATTAGGACTAATCATCATGTACTTTAAGTTTTATCCTCTGGACATTGGGTTCAGGGAAACTCATTAATATCTTGAATAGGGGCAGAGTGAAAGAGCTACAGGGTAAGTTTCTATGTACTCATTCAGGGAAATTAATGAAATGTCAACCATGAAAACTTTCCCTTCCAGTTTACATAGTTCAAATGGCTTTTACAGGGAGATATGTAACTGTTTTTAATGCCATGCATATCTCTTAATAGATTTTTTAACAGCCATCCACTTCATAACAGCTAGTCTCTTTACCTAGACTACTAAAGAAAATATTAATAATTTTACTTACACAATTTTTTTTCACTTAGATTATAGTACAAATACTTGTTTTATGTGTGTGCTGTGAGTTGCTCAGTCATGTCCGACTCTTCGCGACGCTATGAACTGTAGCCCAACAGGCTCCACTTTCAATGGAATTCTCCAGGCAAGAATATTGAAGTGGGTTGTCAAGCCCTCCTCCAGGGGATCTTCCCAACCCAGGGATCAAACCCAGGTCTCCTGCATTGCAGGTGGATTCTTTACCAACTGAGCCACCAGGGTTTTGTGTTTAGTTGAAATTAAATCATTAATATTTATGTGCCTTGGCTACCTTTGATTCTGCTGAAACCTAAGCGAAAAGTTAAAGTATTAGTTGCTTAGTTGTGTCCAGCTCTTTGTGATGCCAGGGACTGTAGCTCACCAGGCTACTCTATCCATGGGATTTCCAGGCAAGAATACTGGAGTGGGTTGCCATGTCCTCCTCCAGGGGAATCTTCCCAACCCAGGGATTAAACCTGGGTCTCCTGCATTGCAGGCAGATTCTTTACCATCTGAGCCAGCAGGGAAGCCAAAATTTGGGAGAAGGTAACTTTCAGGGTTAAGTTAGTAAAATGTAGTTTTGATGTACCGAAGACTCTAAGGGTTCTCTTGCTCTTTTCCATAACAAGGTAAGGTTACCTTAGTAAATGTGTAGAAATCTCTCAAGTACATCTTATGAGAGCTATTGGGAAGCAATTAACCTTTCAATATGATGTACTAGTTTCAAAACTGGATTTTTCCCCCTGAACTTACACTTTCACTTTTCATCTATTCCAACCCTCACACTTTGAAGATTTTTTATTATCCAGAATCATTAAGAAATGAGCTGCTACTTGAATCTTTTTAACAATGTTTATGAATTTTCTCATAGAGTTTACCTGCCCAAGTCAAGGACAGGTACATGAAATATTTTCAGTGGGTATAGAGGTCAGAAGATGTGCTCATAGGTTTTAATTTAACATAAGACAGAGCATGTCTAATTCTCCTGACTTTCTACCGCATCTTCAAAAAAGAGCAGCAGACAATTTTAGTGGGCTAAAGATAAGAATCATATTACACTGTGTATAGTCCTTATACATTTTCTGTAACACTGTTTTACAATTTTGCCCCAAATAATGGTTATATAATTTTTGACCCCATTTCTCATGGAAAATATTATTTTGAAGGAATTTTTGTTTTTCTAAATGCAGAGCTGATAATACCATTGACAGTAACCTTGCTGGGCACCCCACAAGCACTGAACTGGGAAGACATTAATTCTTCCACTTACATTTAAAATGGATCACGGTGTTCTATGCATCCTGAGTGTCTGGGACAGCACATGTTAGGTTGTGGACATTTGTATCACCTCATATCCCCCCTGCTTTAAAATATTCCATCTCTTCTTACCATTCATTAATCAGAATATCTTTGAAAACCACCATTTTTTCCCCATCTCTGATTCCTAAATTTCCTTTTATTGGCCATGTATTGCCCCTTCACAACTTTCTAATCCCTCAACATAAAAACCCACAGACTCGTTTTTTTACAGCAAATTCTCTCTATGCTCACTCTATATGTAATGACATTTCTTCAAATCAATACGGTCATTCACGTTAATACAAAATGTGAGGCCCAATACAGGTATATAAACTCCTGTTCCTAGAGTCAAATTCTTATCCTCCAAAGACCTGAATAAACAAAGTCCAGAGAAACATTTTTAATTAAAATTTACCAAAAATATAAATGTATTTATTTGTGGAGGTTTGCTAGACTAGTTATTAGGAAAATGCTTAGAAATGCAACTTGTTTATGGATGATATAAATTTTACATGGCCATTTTTGACACTGCCTTCTATTTTTCAGATGTTTCTGCTTAGGGGTGTGGTCAGCATTATCAAGACAGAATGATGGTTATCTCATGCTCTCCAGTGGGCTTATTTCTAGACTGCAAACTACTTAAGGGCAAGGTCCATGGCTTCATAACTAGCATAATGCTGGGCATCTGTCAAGCACCAATTAAATGTGAGTTGAATTGATGGATAGAAAAATAATGAATGAATTGAAATAACTGAACTGTCATTGTTTCAAGACTGGAGAGTGAGTCTGGTGTTTCCAAAGATTCCGATGTCTATCAAGGCATGGAAAAATAATGGCTGTTCAAGTATTGCCATTTCAAGAATTTACTTTAAAAATAAGTAAGTGTCATGTTGTACATCAAGGATATGTTTTTAATAAGCTCTCTTTCACTCCCATACACTCTGATTTACTCTTGAGATAAACAGAAAGGGCTAGAGTTGAAGTTAGTGAAGAATGTCCAGTCATGTGTCAGACAGGGTCATCTGCTGTCCTGGGGATCTCACTGCAAGCCTTGGGACCCCTGCCTAGAGGATGAGCTCTTGGACTAAAACATTCCATTTACCCCGACTATAATCAATGATGGTATAGTGACTTAGAGAGGCAGCTGAGAGCAAGAAAGGGGAGGAAAGAAGGAAGAGAAGGAACTCTCCAACTATGGGTGCTAGAAATATTCTTGAGTTTCATATTATATACCATTAGTTAAAACCCTCTTCCATCCTGTAAGAGTAATCAAAGCAGTTAGGGATGCTATTCTAAAGAATACAAAATGATCCTGTTTGAAGAGTCACATTTTACTTTTTTATTTTCCAAGTGAATTTCAAGTCAGTAATGGTACACAGCTCATTTAACTATGGAATTCTCTTGCTCCTTCACTTTTACTCCTTGCTGTGATTGCACTGGACCTCCCTGGTGGTTCAGTGATAAATAATCCGCCTGCCAGTGTGGGAGACTTGAGTTTAGTCCTTGAGTGGAGAATATCCCCTAGGGAAGGAAATGGTCACCACCTCCAGTATTCTTTCCTGGGAAATCCCATGAACCGTGGAGCCTTGCGGGGTTCAGTACATGGGGTCATGGAGAGTTTGACATGACTTAGCAACTAAACAACAATTGTTGGATTGTGTTTGCTGCAGAAAGTTATGCTGAAGACCTAACGTCAAGTACTTCAGAATATGATCTAATTGCTAAATAGGGTCTTCACAGAAGTAATCAAGGAAAAATGAGACCATTAAGGTAAACCTAATTCAGTATGACCAGTGTTTTTATGAAAGGGGAAGTTTTAGACTTCCCTGGTGGTACAGTGGTAAGAATCTGCCTGCCACTGCAGGAGACATGGGTTCCATCCCTGGTTGGGGAAGATTTCACATGCCGTAGAGCAGCTAAGCCTGTGTTCCGCAACTACTGACCCTGTGCTCAAGAGCCCACAAGCTGCAACCGCATGAAGCCTGCACACCCAGAGCCCATGCTCCACAACAAGAGAAGCCACCTCAGTGAGAAGCCTGTGCACCATAAGAAAGAGTAATCCAAGCTCCCTGGAACTAGAGAAAGCCTGCTCATGGCATTGAGGACCCAGCACAACCAAACAAATAAGTATTTGTAAAGGGGAAGAGTATTTGGACCCAGACAGAGGGAAGACAGCAGGAAGAACCACAGGGAGGCAATGGTCACGTGACTGAAGTGATGCATTCACAAGCCAAGGAATGTGAGGATTGTCTGCAAACACCAGAAGACAGAAGAGGCAAGGAAGGATTCTCAAGGTCCTACTGACACCTTGATTTCAGACTTCTAGCCTTCAGACTGTGAGCAATACATTTCTGTTATTTTAAGTCAGCTGTTATTTTTGGTACTTTGTTAACAGCAGACTAGGGAACTAATACATTCCAATCTCACCCTAAACACTACATCCTCTGGTAAATATTCCCTGATAGCATCCCCCAGATAATGTCCTCTAGGGCACCATACTTATATATGGCATATTATAGATGCTCAATAAATGTGAATCAAATGAATAAATATATTGCTAAAAAATGGATAATCGGTTAATTCTAAAAAAAAACTTGTGGAAAAAAAACTTTTGTGTATTGAGGCTTATCCTTGTCAATCATTTTCAAAAAGTTAAGGACTGTGTAGCACTTGAAGTAAAATGTATATTTCCATTAAATTAAATTATCATTTTTATAATTACTTCTTATCAGCTATATTTTAATTAAAAATAGAAGTAATTATATTGCTATCATTCAGCATGAAGCCTAATTTTAAGAGGAAGAATGGTGTGTGTGTGTGTATGGGGGTGTGTAACAAGTTTCATTCTAAAATACTTCAAGGAAATAAATCACCAAATGTGGCAAAGATGTTGCTTGAAAACTCAAAATGAAGATATTATTCATATTTTATGGTAGTATATCAAGTAGAATTTCTGGAAATTTTATTTGAATATTAACTTTTAAAGTCAATTTTCTAAATTATATTCACATATACTAAATATTCACCAAGCCCTTCCAGTAAAGATAAGAAATAGTCTCACACAGTGAAACCACGTCACAACTAGGATTTACTCAAGACTGTTCCAATTTTTCTTATGAGGAATTGAGGAACAAGGAGCTTGAAAGATTTACTTAAGCAACAAATCAATGAGAAACTCAGAGTCAGGGCAAGAGTTCTTTGAATTCCAAAGCATTCATGTTTTCCATTTCAAGTTATTTCCTATTCTAAGAGTGCAATGCCCTGTACATATTCTAATAATACTTGGTAATCTCACAGCCTGAATCCTCTATTACGTGACACAAACCAGTTACCCCATTCAAAGGAAATTAGGAAACAGACTTCTTTTTTAATTGGGGTAGAGTTGCTTTACAATGTCGTCTCTATTTCTGTTGTACAACAAAATGAATCAACTAGATGTATATGCATTTCTCCTTCCTCTTGGACCTCTCTCCCTCCTGGCCATCCCACCCCTTTAGGTCACCACAGAGAACAGAGCTGATTTCCCTCTTCTATACAGCAGGTTTCCATTAACTGTATATTTTACACATGGTAGTGTATACATGTCAATCCTAATCTCCCAATTCATCCAAATTGCCCTTCTCTCTCCCTGCCATGTCCACACATCTGTGTCTGTTCTCTCTGACTGCGTCTCTATTCCTGTCCAGCAAATAGGTTTTGAAAAAGGCATTTCTTCAAAGGAGGACATACAGGTGGCCAAGAGGCACATGAAAAGATGCTCAGCATTACTAATTATTAGAGAAATGCAGATCAGAATGTCAAAGAACTATCTCCTCACACTGGTTGTAATGGGTATCATCAAAAAATTTACAAACAATAAATTCTAGAGAGGATGCAGAGAAAGGGAACCCTCTTTAGGGAGGTAAATTGGTACAGCCGCTCTGAACAGTGGAGGAAACTTAAAAAAAAAATGAAAACTATCATATGACCCAATACTACTACTCCTGGGTGTATACCCTGAGAAAATCATAATTCAAAAAGGCACATGTTCCCCAATATTCACTGCAGCACTATTTACATATTTATTGTTGAGGGACCAGAGAGCAATCCTTAATTCCTAATGTGTCTTGACAATGTCCACTTGTCTCTCTCTAACTGTGGTCTGAGGGAACATCACTCTTCACCTGGGTTTCTGTATATACTTCTGACCTGTCTGCTCTCACTTTTGTTCTCATCCCAGACATCCTCTACCTCAAGCCCACTAAGATTTCACACAGTAGCTGGCATTCTTTCTAAAATCTAAGTTTGATCATGTGACTGTTTTACTTAAACCTTTAAAATCCTTCCTATTATTTTTGGAATAATGATCAAAATCCTTAACCTGTCTTTGTAAGACAACGATTCCTCACCTCTCCCCACATACACACTAAACTTACGCTCCACAAATTCCCATTGAGCCAGATTCTGAATTTTCAAAGTGGCAAGCTCCAACTTGCTGCCTCAGAGTGTAGAAGAGTGCCCTTCTACTTGAAAGGCTTTTTTTGTCACCTAATTTATTCCTGTGCCTTTTTTTTACTAAATAAGCTTCTATTTATTTTTATATGGTCTTTTATTTAATGACATTTTTCAGCAAAGCTTTTCTTGGTCTTTGAAAATGCTGGTTAGGAGTCTTATTTTCTTTCATAGTACTTATCACTCCATTTAAAACTATATTTGTATTGATATGATCAGTTGGAGTCTGTTACTGCCACAAGACTGTGGACCCAAGGGTAAGTACAAGGGCTCTTTTGTTCACTGATTAAACCCCCAACACCTTGCAAGTTCTAGCCTTGATAAGTATACATTGAACCAGTAAATGAAAGGAAAGTAAGCAGGAATCGATTCATGTTTTTCATATTAGCATTATTCTCAATCATTGTTCCTAAAAGCCATTGCATGAGAATTACCAGATATCTGTGTTGAAATACAGATTCTTAGGCTCATGGATCATTTACTGATTCAGACATTCTAGGCATAGGGGCTTAGAGCAAAGAAGTCATTCTGGTGTGCTGCTTAGTTTATGGAATCACTCAGCTAAGCAATATTTCCAACAGGAACCATATGTGAAACTGTATATAAACTCTGAATTCAATCTCTTTACAGAAGAGTGAGTATGTATGTAATTACCCAAACAACTTCTATAAATAATTGAAGAATTACTAGACTTGGTTTACATGATGTAAACATGAATAATACAGGCCCCATTTGCTGAGAGATCACAAACTATCAAATTAGATAGATTTATAATCACAGAGATTATAGAACTTAAAATATACTTTTCAGTATTGAAATGCAACCTTAAATCCAGATTAGAAAGTATGAAGGAAAAACTGTGAAGTGTTAGGATCCCACTTTGAACTGAGTCTTAAGATGTGTAGGAATAGAAAGAGATTTCCAGAAGATAAAATAATTAGAAGTTATAGAATCATGCAAGAGCATGGCAACTCTTTAAAACACTGAGTCAGAATGCATGAGGGGTTAGTTTGTAAAGGGCATTGTAAGCCAAACCATAAAACGTAGATGAAAATTTTAATCAATATAGTAACATTTACAAAGACAAAGCTATTGCCTTTGAACAAACCGATCTCTGAGCTGATTTCACAAGCTGAGGTTTTTTTATTTTTTTCCTGAGAACTATGAGATACATTTACCACTAAAGTTGAAAAATATTTGCCAACAAGAACATTTTTATTACTATATATATGAAACTGAAAGCTTCAGTCTTCAAAATTCTCTGTGTGAAATGTCATGTTGGAATTTAAGTTGATATTTAAAAACATTGCTACAAAATTTGTCTTGTATTCTTCAGAATTATAATATATTTAATTTAATATGGACTACTATCTAACTATAGATAATGATGAAAGAAAAATTAAAAGTAATAAAAAGCAAAGATTACCCCTTGTACCATTTGCATAATGATTTAACTAGCAAAATTTTAACAAAGAGAATGTAAGTTAAATTACCAGAATCAGAGGAGCTACTTACAAGCAGTTTATCAGAACAAACTCATCTATGTGACAAAATGCACAGTTGGTATCGTTGACATGGAAATGTATCACAATTGTTAACTCAAAAAGGTTTTGTAAACCACAAAATGTGCATCCTTTAATTCAATAGTTCTAAGCCCTAATTCCACCACCTTAAACTACCTAAAAAGCTTTTTATTTGATAGTAGAGACTCAGCATATGTTTATTGTGTTGATTAACATTTTTCTGATTAGTCTAACAGATTAACAAATAATAAAAACCTGTACTAACTATTAAAATCTACTAACACTGGGGGAGAGAGAAAGACATCAGAAAAAAATTTATAGCCACATTTTCTGAACCTGTTTACTCTCAAAGTACACTCCTTATTGTGCATTCTCAGTGGACTAAAAGAAATGTTTTAGGCACCACCACGACAATGTCTGAATTTCTAGTTCTTATCTTTTAGGGACAAATATTTGTATTATTTAAGGATTGTAAAGAAAATTATTTTGTACACCATATTTGTTCTTGCTAAATTACATTAATTGTTGATTATCCAATATATTTATTTTTCTGTACAGTTATCGGTACAGATGCTACCATTTAGTATTACAGTAGAAAAATAAAGAAGAATAAGTATTGTCTGCATGAATTTGCTTCTGTGAAACCTCTGAAGTTTTAGCTTGCCATTAGATACTTGTGGTTCTGCCTTGATTTGATGTGTGAGCAGATTTGCTGTGTGCTGGATTAATATCCACCTCTGAAGAAGTCTAGAGAAGCTGTCCAACTCAACTAACCTGCATTTTTAAAGTGATTATAACATATTTAATACAATGAGATTTATCTCTTTCCAAAATTGCAAGCAATTGCAAGCAATCTGTCTCTGACAGTGCTTGGCCATATTAATTAGAGCATTTAAAAACCATAGTTGTAATGAGAGACACATATTTACTGGTGTAGAAAGCTAGCAAGGAATGGGTTAGAAAGTTTATTTAAATTCTACATAATAATGAGCAGCTAATATATTTCTATATACTTCAGCTCTTGATTTTCTTCTTCTGCCTAATAAAAGTAATGTTTAGCCTTACTTAATTCAAATAAGAATTCAGGATTCTATACATATACAATTATATTAAATAATATGGTATCCTCCAGTCCCAATTCACTTGGCATCCACTCATTCAGTAAATATTTTTTGGAGATATGCCATATAGGTATATTTAATGATTAAAATCTTGACTTTGAAGTTAAACCTTGCTGCTGCTGCTGCTTAGTCGCTTCAGTCGTGTCCGACTCTGTGCGACCCCATAGACGGCAGCCCACCAGGCTCCCCCATCCCTGGGATTCTCCAGGCAAGAACAGTGGAGTGGGTTGCCATTTCCTTCTCCACAAACCTTGCTACCTCTTCCTAGTTATAAGATCTCTTGAAATCAATTTTCTCTCTGATTCTCAGTTTTCTCATTGGAAAAGTAGAAGAATAGTAATACCTATCAGAGTAGACTGTTGGGAGAATGTAATGGGACCACATGCATTAAAGACAGCATCAAATGGGAACTGAGTGACAGCATAAGACGTTCAGGACAGAGTTAACACAGCAAGGCTAATCCTTAGAAGGGCTTGTTTGCAGAGCTGGCCTGTGGCTGGTTTCAGGAAATTTGGCTTTGAAACATTCTGTAAAATGGTCAAATCTCTGTACTGCTCTGTATAAACTGTGTGTACAGGCAGTGTGATTTATGGTGCTTTGCTTTCCTTCTGGGCATCTTGAATTTTGGTAGCTTTGGCTAGGCAGAGTGTCTGTGTGACCAGCCCCTAATAAAACCTTGGACTCTGAGTCTCAAACAGACTTTCTGGGCAGAAATGTACGTTTCACTGGTGGAGGAAGGAGTGTGCCCTGTCGCCCCTTTGAAGAGCACATAAAAAATCTGTGGTGGGATTCACCCAGACTCTGCCAAATAGTTTTTTTCTCCTTGCTTATCCTTGTTTTCTTTGGAATCCTAACTCTATAATTGCAGTCACTAAAATCCTCCTACAGTGCAGGAGATGCTTGTTCAATCGTGGGTCAGGAAGATCCCTTGTGAAGGAATGGCAACCCACTCATGTTCTTGCCTAGGATATCCCACAGAAAGAGGAGCCTGGCATGCTACAGTCTAAGTGGTCACAAGGAGTCAGACACAACTTAGTGACTAAACAATAACAACAATCTTGTTGTATATTCATTCTCTGTAATATTTCATAGTCATGAGTATAATAGCCTACAGGTTCCTTGAGTTCTTCCAGCAATGTAGCAATGATGGAATTTGTTAAAATGACCTCCATTCACAGAAACATGACTAAAGTGTTGTTTGGGGAAAAGAAACAGGAAGAGATAGGGTTGCTGAAGCCCTGATGCCTGGATGTCTTTGGAATTGCTCATGTGAAACAGAAGTTGAACTGTGATCTGTTACAAGAAGTAAGAGCTACCAATGAAATAGAAAAGTGATAAATCTAATCCCAGGAAAGTTGGCTCAAGGATCCCTTGGTTTATTTTTCGCTATGGTAGCTAAGGTGGCAAAAGATGAAACAAGAGAAAGAACAGAAAGGCCCAGAAATACCCAAGATTATACTTTTTAAGGTGGGAAGGAGAAACTTACATTTTCTGAGTGGCTACAATGCCTTTATATTTACTGAAATTAAGTTAGTATTAATCTGATCAAGAATTATGATGAATCAATGCATGCTGTAATTCACATAGTGGCCAGTAAGAAAATAAATTAGAATTAAAATTATGTATCAGACATTTTTTACTTTCAGTTCAGTTCAGTCCTTCAGTCATGTCTGACTCTTTGTGACCCCATGAATCGCAGCATACCAGGCCTCCCTGTCCATCACCATCTTCCAGAGTTCACTCAAACTCATGTCCATCAAGTTGGTGATGCCATCCAGCCATCTCATCCTCTGTCATCCTCTTTTCCTCCTGCCCCCAATCCCTCCCAGCATCAGAGTCTTTTCTAATGAGTCAACTCTTCACATGAGGTAGCCAAAGTACTGGAGTTTCAGCTTTAGCTTCATTCCTTCCAAAGAACACCCAGGGC
>SJYV01030017.1:59502-241058 GCA_006410875.1 Neotragus pygmaeus
CACTCTCCTCTTTCACTTTCATCAAGAGGCTTTTCAGTTCCTCTTCACTTTCTGCCATAAGGATGGTGTCATCTGCATATCTGAGGTTATTGATATTTCTCCCGGCAAACTTGATTCCAGCTTGTGCTTCTTCCAGCCCATTGTTTCTCATGATGTACTCTGCATATAAATTAAATAAGCATGGTAACAATATACAGTCTTGGCGTACTCCTTCACATATACAATTATATACATATATCTCTGTGTGTGTGTATGTATATATATATATATATATACACACACACATATATATACCTACTTTGTGGGAGAGATCACTGAACATGATTGCTCTTGTAAAAGATTTTGAAAATATAAAAATATTAATATAAAATTGAGTTATATGAATGAAAACAATTTAAATTAAAAATTCAAGTATAATATAAACAAAGAAAGTGAAGTTGCTTAGTTGTGTCCGACTCTTTGTGACCCCATGGACTGTAGTCTACCAGGCTCCTCTATCTATAGAATTTTCCAGGCACTGGAGTGGTTTGCCATTTCCTTCTCCAGGGGATCTTCCTGACCTAGGGATTGAACCCTGGCCTCCCACATTGTGGGCAGACACTTTACCATCTGAGTCACCAGCGAAGCATAGATAATATAAAAGAAATTACTCATTTCTTCAAAGTTTACATCACTTTAAATAGGATTTAAATGAATAACTCTAATATTCAATATTCTTATGAACTAAGAATATCAAAATTTCTATTTAAAAAATAAAATTATAATTATATGACCTGAAGATAATTTAGCAATAAGATCTTCATTTGTAAATAAGGTCTGTCAGACAGAGACTATCAGGACATCCACAATTTGTCTAAAATCTATTTGTCCCATTTCACTGCTTTTTCAAAAAAAAAAAAAGTACCTCTTATTTCACAATAAACAGATCCCTTAAAAGTATATATCTAACTTATTTTTTAAATATTTGAATAGTGTTATGAAATTAATATTTCAGCATTTAAAATTCTGCTTGTCTTAGGCTTTTTGCCAAATAGTTAATCATATGAAGATACTGTCACTACTAAAAATCTGCTTTCAAATAACTGAAAAATTTTATATTGAAAGTAATATTTTGAAAGTAACAAAACTTTATTATATTGAAAGTAATAACACTCCAATGTACTTCATTTATAAAGTTCATATTTTATGAATTAGAGTGAAATTATCTATATTTAGATCTAAGCAAATGCTAGACACTGGCTGCAATTTGCTAATAAATAAATAACGTTAATATAGAACCCCAACAAATTATTTCCAACAACTTACAGTGTTTTTCACCTTTAAGACTTTTTGAGAATGTTAATTAAATATAAATCACCCTTTGCACTATAGCTATATGAGCATACACAGCTTCAAGTTCGTGAAGCAGGATCATTTGGGGGGTGTGTGAGAGAAACCGTATGTGTGAAAGTGTCCTCGGGCTTAGACTCATGATGAAACACCATTCAGAAAGTGACAGTTTCCTTCCTTACAAATCATGCAATTTCCAGTGCCATCCTTCAGGTGGATGACGCTGCTCTGTTGGATTATCACTCATGCAGCTTCCTGCCAAAAAAAGATTGGCTCTTGAGAGTTGTAAAGTTCAAGAGGCTGAACAAAATATATAGGAGGAAAAGAGGAGGAAGAAAAAGTTTTAGAGTGTTTGTGAAGCCCTCTTCAGGCTGCTAGATGCAGTAGAAGTGAGAACCATACATTACTCTGTGCCTCAAGGTGAAAGAGGACTCTCTAGAGGTTGCTAGAAAATGTGTGTATGCATGGGCCTGGAGTGCCTCTCAACCATGCTCTGAGTACAGTCCTTTAGCTTGTCTAGTCTTAATTTTTATTTTTAACAGTAAACAGAGATTGCTGAATTATGTTTGTGTAAAACAGGTTTACTAATATAATCTGTGGAGTCCCATACCAAGGTCACAGGTGCAGAGGCTCATACCAATGTCACCTCCAGAAATGACTGACCTCGTTATAACTCTTGCCAAAAGCCCCCTGATCCTTACCAGCCAGGCTCCTAACTCCATGTTAGGTAAAAATGGTCACCCTGGTACTCACCCTATATTGACCTAACCAATCACCTAATGCTTCCCTTCAGGAGGAATTTTCTTTGTCTTAAGGCTACAAAAAATGACTATTAGCTTACAAAAGCGTCGACTCTCTCTGGTCTGTCAGGAGGTCAGCATACTGTGCTTGCAACACCCACATTTTCTCTGCTTTTTGTTCTTAATAACCTCACTGCTTTCTGAAACACTCTGTGTCTGGAAATTCTTTTCCAACCCATGCTCAAACTGCCATGACAGAATTCCTGCTTGAAATCTTTAGAATCTGGTAACATTTCAAAATAACACATAGATGAAGGCATGCATAGAGAGGAATTTGTAACTTTTTAAATACTTACTTTAGAAAAGAAACAATCTTAAATCAGTAACCTAAAATTCTCTATTAAAGTAAGCATGCTGCTGCTAAGTCGTTTCAGTCATGTCCCACTCTGTGTGACCCCATAGATGGCAGCCCACCAGGCTCACTGTCCCTGGGATTCTCCAGGCAAGAACACTGGAGTGAGTTGCCGTTTCCTTCTCCAAAATAAGCATAGAATATAAAAATCACTCAAATCTATGCAGTAATCAAGTGATAGAGAAAAATATAAGGGAAAAATTAAACACTTACTAGGTTTTCCCAACGGTTCTCAAAAACTTTGTATTCAAATGTGTGTGTTTCACTGTGTGGGCTCCCCTGGTGGCTCATAGGGTAATGAATCACCTGCAATGTGGGAGACCTGGGTTCAATTCCTGGGTTGGGATGATCGCCTGGAGAAGGGAGTGGCTACCCACTCCAGTATTCTGTCCTGGAGAATTACATGCACTGTACAGTCCAATGGGTTGCAAAGAGTCATTATTGTGTGAATACCATAACGGGANACCTGGGTTCAATTCCTGGGTTGGGATGATCGCCTGGAGAAGGGAGTGGCTACCCACTCCAGTATTCTGTCCTGGAGAATTACATGCACTGTACAGTCCAATGGGTTGCAAAGAGTCATTATTGTGTGAATACCATAACGGGAACTCCCTCTCTTATACAGTGGATAAATGGAAAGGCATTGCTGAGAAAAAGCAAGTTAGGCCACAGTTACACTGCTTGAATTCTGGGACCAGGGTCATGATTGGCTCAAAATCCAAAGTTCTTATCAGCTATCAAGAAGTTATTCTCCAATTTAGACATTCCTCATTTCATTAGTTAAAAGTATATTCACCGCTAACCCAGGGCCTGGTGGGTTGCCGTCTATGGGGTCACACAGAATCGGACACGACTGAAGTGACTTAGCAGCAGCAACCCAGGGCTTGATGAATATTATATGCAACTCAAAGCCAGTCTTAATATTATGTTGATTTTTGCAACCCAGATCTCATCAAATATTGCTTGACTTAAAGAATAAATGGATGGGTATATACATTAATAAATTAAGAGGAAGGAGAATTCCTTTGAATAATTTTATTTCCTCTTCATTTATATTCTAATGCTTTTAATATAAGTTTGAAATTATCTTTTTCTGATTTTATTTCATTAGTTCAAATGATCTCAATGTCATTCTAAATACATATAAACACACAAACACACACACACATATATACATGTTTCTATAAGTATGCCTCATAATTATTTCTTTATGCATACATTTACACATTTTTGATTGTACTAGATATTCATATGAAAATGAAAAAAAATCTTTCAAATATTAACAAATTCAAGCATAGGATTGGATTGTTAAAAAATATTAAAATTTGGTACCTTCCAAATATCACAAAATTCACTACTATATATCAGGGTTAAATAAATTGCCAATCATTTAAAATGTACATATAAGACATCCATCATGATGCTATTGTGGGAATTTTGTCTGCACTTTGAATAGATCTTAAGCTTCCTTAGTCCTTGTTCCTAAAATAAATCTAAAATAAGCCTGGGAGGGCGGGAAGATGGCTGAGGAATAAGACGGGAGAACACTCTCTCCCACACAATTTCATCAAAAGAACAATCCAACGCTGAGTAAATTCCACAAAACAACTTCTGAAGGCTGGCAGAGGACTTCAGGCAGCTAGCAAAGCAGATCATTGGCTTCAAAAACAGGTAGGAAAAATATAGAAGACAAAANAAAAAAAAAAAAAAAAGAACTCTGAAAAAAAAAAAAATAAAAGTAATTACAGCTCTATATCTTCCTCAAAACATGGTAGCATTGCTTTTTCATGCTCCTTTGTAATTGTTTGGTACTTTCATGTCCTTCTGGTAAATAAGTTCTGTGTATCATTTTCAGGACTGATATTCAATTGCCTGCACTAGACCCTCTGACACAGAGAGGGAAACATCCAAGATAGTAGATAGTCCATCTGTCTGTATCTCTTAGTAATTAGTGAGTAACTGTCTTTCTGAATTTGTAAGGAAATATAATTGAACAAAAATCAAAATTGTATTACTTTAAGGCATGTAAATTTGGGGATGGCTTTTTTAAAAAAGTAAAATCTAAATATACTTCAGGCTTCTGACATGAATACACCAAAAAATGTGAACAAAACAGGCTAAGCAATAAATTTAATAATTCTAAAATTTTCATCAAAGTTGAAAGATGACAAATACTTTTAATCATATATAATTTTTTATTTATTATATAATTCACACATCTCTGTAAATTGCTAGTGGTTTCTTGTTTCTATTACACTGTTGAAATAAAAATTAAAGTGTAGAATGACAAAAGACTAAGAAAATATAATAGGTAAATGGTTTATCATCAAAAGACTAGCTCATTTAAAATGCAATAAATTTTTTGGACTGTAATGATTTAACTTAGTCCATCAAAAAGTATATATTAGCCACCTGATGTATAATCATTACTGCTGATTTAGGAATTAAGGTAGATAAAAAATAATCTTTAAAAAATTAGCCAGATATTCATAAGATTTGTCAAATCACATTTTATAAATAAAGATTGGATATGATGCATCTAAGATGTGAATACAGTTTCTGGAGCCAAGAAACTTATCACTAATAAAATATGTCACTGTCTTTTGAAATCTATTATCTATTGGTTTTAAGTAACTTTTAATACAATATGTGTTGTTTAATTTTAAAATATTAGATCTATGTAAATTATAGAACAGATAATTTTTCCATAATGAAGTGAAAATATAGACTTCCCCTCCCAGAAGAACTATAACTCACAAATGTCTATATTTTATCATTAGAAATGAAGAATTAGAAATATGTCAGCATTCATCTGGCTACTTAAACACTTATTTCAAAGGGAAATATTTATGCAGAGTTTAAAAAATATTGTTGAAAAAATAAATTTCCTCATAATATACAGCTTATATAAATTCGTATATCACACCTTCTGAAGGAATCTGCTCAGCTATTGGTTTTTATGTACAGAGATAATTCAAATTATGTCACAGGTAAATTCTGGACAGCATATTCATTCAAATAATATAATAACATTCAAGAAAAATGGTTGGTGGTTGGCAAATAAACATGATATTTATCAGGCCTTCCAATCTCACAGAAAAAACAATTACTGTGTTTGTTGTGCAAATAACACCTCTCCAATTTTCCTACAACCCTGTTGTAATTTAGAAGCAAGAGATTTATGTGTTGTTAGCAAAGCCATTTCCTTAAATTCTTTGATAACATTTGCTTTTATAGGCAATGAAATATATTCTACTTTTTACTTTTTCAAAGACAACATATGGTAACAAGAGTAAAGTTGATGAAGCTAGAATTAGTGGAATTAGAGAGATGAGAAGGTCAACTTGAACTAAGTTATAGAAATGTAAGTATTGAGCATCTCTTATTAGTGGAAATGCACATACATTTAGATAATCATACAATGAAAAGGAAATTATTTATAAACAATTTTTAAATTAAAATCTGAGAGAGATGAAATATCTTCCCATGCCCTGTTTTAGGAAGGCTTTAATTTTATTCTCTTTGTTAACAGTAAGTGGAAAACATCATTTCCATTTGTGCCCCTTGTCTTCCTCTGATCTAATTTTTTTTTTTTGTACAAAGTCACTGTAGGGAAGAAGGGGCAGAAAATTATGTTAAACGTAAAAGGAGGCACATCAGAATGTTCAGCAGTTTACTGGAGCTTACATAGATTTGATCTGGCAGCATCAAAACAAAAGTGGTGATTGATGCATATATTTTCAGTGTCACATTGAAAATTTATTAAATTGTACACTTTTAATGAAAATATTTTATTTTGTGAATTATTTCTCAATAAAGCTATTCTTTTTTCTTTTTTGAAAAAAAAAAAAAAAAAGTGAAGGAGTGTTCCTGGAAAGGAGTCAGGACTGTTTTTGGATAGAAGACAGTGAAATAAAGCAGGCCAATTCTTTAGTTATAGCTTAATCAGTTGCCTCTTTAGGTGGCTCAGAGGCTAAAGCGTCTGCCTACAATGTGGGAGACCTGGGTTCGATCCCCGGGTGAAAAGATCCCCTGGAGAAGGAAATGGCAACCCACTCCAGTATTCTTGCCTGCAGAATCCCATGGACGGAGGAGCCTGGTGGGCTACAGTCCATGGGGTCACAAAGAGTCGGACATGACTGAGTGACTTCATTTCACTTCACTTCACTTTAATCAGTTACCTAGTTTGGGAAAGCCAAGTTGGTTGTTCTTAAATTTCCTTTTCTTATATCTGCTTCATGGACTCTGGCTCCAACTGTTGGTTTGCTTGGAACTACCAAAGCATGAGAGCCTTCTTGGTCTAATGGTCCCCTGGTTTAATTATTTTAACATTCGGTACTCGAATTTTGAACAAACGTCACTTAGGAACAAAAACAGGAGGAAAAAATTTCACTATCCATCCTTTTCTTCAATCCTGAAGGAATATTATGTTGGAAATTGCTCTTTGTACAATCTACGTGTCCATCCACTTCATTTGGATTCTCACACAACTATGTTTTGAAAATATTTGGGGAGATTTATATTTCAAATATTAGAAAATAAAATTTACCAATGGAACAGACAAAAGCATGTTACTCCACAACTGTGCTAGCCCATTTGTGGGGTAAATGGCAAGTGAAGTGTTTCATAATTTTGGAGATTTAAAACACCCGAACACAATGAATCAGTGAATCCAATGCAGCCAACAGCACATCCTGTGATCCTAGAAGCCTTGTTTTCTTGGGTAATTCTGACACTGTTTCAATCTAATTTTAAATAATATTCTAGAGTATTGTAAAGTAAAATAAAGTAAAAAAAAAAAAGAAAAGAGTCAGATGCAACTGAGCACACACGCATGCAGTCACAATACTTGTATCTATGATGCTTCCACATTCATAATAAATAAAATTGAAGATAAAAAAAATAAAAATAAGTAAATAATATCCTGTCCTGATTAAAAGAATTGGCTTTAGACTAACCTAGACATAAATTTAAGAGTCAATAAAATCACTTCCTGGATATATAAACTTGGACAAGATAATTATCATCCTTAAATTTTAATGGTCTCATCTAAAAAAATGGAGATAATGATAATACTCATATTTAGGGTTTTGAAAGTAAAAATATGGTAATTATTAAAGTAATTATTAATTTATGCTATCACAATTAATGATAAGATAACTCTTTCATTTACTGCCAAAAATAAGTCCATAATAGATGATCCTGCACTGTGTATGAGAGGAAATAAAGATATGAATATTGGTCACTGGAAACTGCATAATGCTTTAGATACCTAAGCTCAAGTCAACAACAGCTCCTCAAGGAACAATTGTTTGTATTCAGTTTTCTTATTATCTCCAGAGATACACTTTCTCTTAGCCAGTGGTCACCAGTCCATCAGATACATGGTAAAGGGAAACCCTATATTTCCTATTTTCCCTCCTTCTAATAATGGAAATTTATTTTAAATAAGAAATAAATCATTTTGCAACAGTCACAGTCATGTTTATTCTACTAATCTTATACTCATGTCAAATCTTCTACCTAGCATGTCTGTGGGATCTAAACTATGGGCCAGTTCTTTTGTGTAGCAACATTTAATTGGATGTTTATTTGCACTAGATTTTCTATGTATCTCTGTGAAACAGCACATTAGAGATAAAAATGTTAACACTTAGGGAAAAAAAGAGATTCTAGCCATTCTGATTATCTGCAAAGTATTTCATCTTTGGATCTTTCTTAAAAAAAAAAAAGATGTGTGCAAAATAATTAGCTTTTTAGTTATCAGATATAAAAAATTTAAAGTTACCAGGACATGGAAACAACCTAGATGTCCATCAGCAGATGAATGGATAAGAAAGCTATGGTACATATACACAATGGAGTATTACTCAGCCATTAAAAAGAATACATTTGAATCAGTTCTAATGAGATGGATGAAACTGGAGCCTATTATACAGAGTGAAGTAAGCCAGAAAGAAAAACACCAATACAGTATACTGACACATATATATGGAATTTAGAAAGATAGTAATGATGACCCTGTATGTGAGACAACAAAAGAGACACAGACGTATAGAACGGACTTTCGGCCTCTGAGGGAGAGGGAGAGGGAGAGGGTGGGATGATTTGGGAGAATGGCATTGAAGCATGTATACTATCATGTAAGAGACGAGGTGCCAGTCTATGTTCGATGCAGGATGCAGGATGCTTGGGGTGCACAGGGATGATCCAGAGAGACAATGTGGAGTGGGAGGTGGGAGGGGGATTCAGGATTGGGAGCTCATATACACTTGTGGTGGATTCATGTTGATGTATGGCAAAACCAATACAGTATTGTAAAGTAGAATAAAGTAAAATAAATAAATAAAAAAATAAAGTTAGAAATGTGCTCATGATGGATATCAATGGGTGAAAATGTAGCTGATCTATGATTTGTGGGTTAGATTCAAAAACTTCTTTGCCAAGTAATAGCAAGTTTACTTAAGTTCAAAGTATGTGTCTTTTAACAGATGTTTTTAAATTCACACAATTTTAGGGCAGGCCTACAAGGAACTTTAGCAATCCAATTTAACCCCTCCATTTTGCCATAAAATAAATAAACCCAAGAGATTTATGAGAGATGTCCCGGGTCATACAACCAGTTTGAGGCACAGTCTGAACAGTAGGCTAGATCACCTGATTTCCAATTCTGTGATACTCCAAATGAGAGGACAAAGATGAATGCTCTGAATGTTTCAGAAAGACCAGTGATTCCAAGATAGTTTCATAGTTCTCAGTCATCAATCTCACTTATTGCCAAACTTTTCAGGGAAACTGGTATTATAGAAGCAGCATTTATACTCAAAAATGCCAAGTGTAACCACAGTTGCTTGACAGCAGGAATGGAAACAGAGCATACTCCCTACATTATGCAGTCATTATCTAAGATTATTCAATATGCTTGTAGTATTACCAGAATATTTCATGGGTTACCAGAAAAGCCTGAGATTTAAGTAAATTAAGTTTTCTGTTAATCATATTATTGACCATCTTTTCCTTTTGAGATATTTACCCGAAAGAGTCAAAGCTGTCAATATAGGAGAGGAATTACCTAATTAGAATGTGATCACTCAGACAGCCAGACACTATAACAATTTTCTCTGTGTTCACTAGTTCTGAGCTGAAAATGGCCCACTTTTAAAATCTATTATTTTAGAAAGTCCAAATTAACATATTTGCTTTTTGATGCAAAATATCTATTATTATTCTTTCTGAAGAGCTATTTTGGGTTCATATATTGCTTTACAAAGAATATATATTAGAAATTCTCATTTTTAATAAAAGTTGACGGTTAAAAAACAATTTTTCATCAGCCAAGTACTGTGCTTTTCTAATCCTCATTGTGATGCACAATATCATATTAATTAAAAATATTTATTAAAATACCATTAATTTAAAAACATGTATTTTTCTGTCCTATAATGTTTGTGGAGGAAGAGTCTGATACCTAGAATACTCATCTCTTAAAATTCTTCATATCGGCTAGCCCTTCTTCATTCAATATATACATGAATGCCCACAGACTGGAGTAGGTTGCCATTTCCTTCTCCAGGGATCTTCCTGACCCAGGGATCAAACTCAGGTTTCCTGCATTACAGGCAGATTCTTTACCAAATGAGCTAACTGGGAAACTCTATACATAAGCTTCCTTTTCTCCACAAATGTTAGCCTACTTCTTTCAAAATTATCTTTAAAAATTATTCCCTGATATCAAGGCAGGAAAGGCAATATATGGAATAAATGAAAACTGATTTACAATGGAGTGGTCAAACGCGGGGCCTCTCAGGTGGCACAGTGGTAAAGAATCTGCCTGCCAATATAGGAGATGCAGGAAACACGGGTTCCATCCCTGGGTCAGGAGGGTTCCCTGGAGAAGGAAATGGCAACCCACTCCAGTATTCTTGCCTGGGACATCCCATGGACAGAGGAGCCTGGCAGGCTATAGTCTGTGGGGTTGCAAAGAGTTGGACATGACTGAGCATGCACGCATGGTCAAACATGATGTTAAATGATAATAGGGAAATGAGAAAAGAACAGAATGAACAAAACAGAGAAAGATTGTGGCTCAGAAAGAAAAGTAATGGGTTGTTTGTAGCTCAGAAAAAGTCAAGATCTTAAAACACCCCACTAGCACAATTCGGGTCAGATGATTGTGAAGTCTTTTCTATGTTTTTATTGACAGGAAACCTTGTTTAAAATTTTTATTTCTGATGTTTATCAATCTCTATTATAAGAAAATACATTATTATTGACCTAATTCACATGAATTACAATATTCTCTTCTTTTTGAGATTAACAATCACATTGTTAATGTCATAATAGATAGTTGAAATATTATCCTATGTTTAACTTGCTGAGAGTGAAGAAAACTTTATTAATCCTTATTTATCTCAAACTTAGTAAATGCAAGCATCTTTATGGATGATGATTTTTATTTATTATAACTCAGAAAATATTACTATAACTCATGAGAGCCAATGATGTTTTATTTCAAAGTATCAAACTGCTAAGTTTTCCAATAAACCAAATATTTGTATAAAAGCTTATTTGATGACTGCAAATAATTGGAGACCTTTATCTGGGTTCGTTCATTCATTGCTTTACATAAAAAATGTTTGCTGATGGCCTACTACATGCGAACACTGGAAAAATACAGAGGTTGAAAATGTAAGACTTGTTTCTTTGTATACTAGGTTAACAAATTAAGAAAATAATTAAAATATATACACAAAGAAGGAGCTAGCAGTGATTATAGCAGGAAACAGTGGAAGCTTAGAATTTCTCAAAGAGAAAGTAAAGCTTCTAGTAATATTACAAAAACTGCATCAAGTTAAATATATAGACAGAAATGATTAAACTTTATATAGAAAATGACAGGGGACATATGTTATAGGAAAAAAAATGAGTTCAGTTATATTTCTATGAAACGTTAAAGGATTTTCATTGACTATCATCTGTCTAAATGTCTAAATGTGATTTTTTGGTGGGGTTCAGTTAGTTCAGTCTTGGTGAATTTTTTAATATCAATACTCAGGTTTTTCATTAATGCTTGAAATATTTCTTTAATAATTTGAATATTTCCTTTCCTCAGTTTTCTATATTTGTTCCTTCTGAATTTTTTTTTAATAAAATTAAAGTTTCTCAGCCTGTTCTTCATCTTTCAACTTGTAATGCTTGTCATCTCTTTGTTTCTCTCAGATGTTCTCTGAGGCATAGCTTCATTTCTAAATTCTAGTAATGCATTTTCTCTTCAGGAGTTTTTACTAGTCTATTTTCCCCTACATTGATTTTTTTCAAAATTTGCTCTTCATTTTCAAGCTTTCTAAGAAGAAAAGATTACTGTGCTTTGTTTTTACTGTTTTGACTAGAAACTCTTGTTGGTGTTTAAATAAGTTGTAACTTTGCTCCAGAGTGCTACTATTTCTAATTGATCATTTCAAATGCCATAAAAGTCATCTGGTTGGTCAAGTCACTATGAATTACTGTCTTGTCTTCTGATCTGTCACCAAATATCTACTACATTAGTCTCTTTCATATATTGATGAGCTATTTCTTTGTTCTGATTCATTATAAAAAGATGATTATATTAAGTTATTCATTATATCCTGATCATGTTAAAGCTCACTTTTTTTTTGGTCTCAGTCATTTTTTAAGAGGCTCACATTTTAATGAACATTATGTCCATATGTTTTTGTTAAGTTTATATAGAAAATCAAAGTGGAAAAGAAAAATAAAATCCAGACCTCCTAAGGCAGACCTCTAATTCTCAAAAAATATTTTTAAATTGTATAATAGACACTGAGCTTACAAGCAGAGTTAAAAAGAAAATGACAATCTATAAAACTTGCTCCAGTACAATCATGTTTGGTGACTCACACTGTTGTGCCTTTTAACCTCTGCTCTTAAAAACAAGCCCTTAGAAGGTCATTGCAACCTTAAATGATGTTGATTTTCCTCAGATTATGCTGTAACTTGACAGGAGTCATAAAAAGGGCACATTGTAAATGATATATCTTGGTTACTAATGTCCTTTTCTGCTGGCACTCAGACAGCTCTTGTCAAAGCTCTTAGACCAGATAATGCTTTCCTCCTCCCTTAAAGGATAATCTGAAAATGTTACCTGGACTGTTATCAATGTCCCAGAATTGCTTTCTGTAGACAGGTCATGTCTTGAATAGAGGAAAAAAAAACTACAGATAAGCTTCTTTTATGCTCTTTTAATACAATGTATATACACACATGTATAAAAGTTAAGAAATTTTAATCTCATAACACTTTATGGCAGAAAATGAACAGCCTCTTGACGAAAGTGAAAGAAGAGAGTGAAAAAACTGGCTTAAAATTTAATATTCAAAAAAAAGAAGATTATGGCATTTGGCCCCATCACTTCATGGCAAATGGATGGGGAAACAATGGAAACAGTGAGAGACTTTATTTTCTTGGGCTCCAAGATCACTGCAAATGGTGACTGCAGCCATGAAATTAAAGATGCTTGTTCCTTCGAAGTAAAGCTATGACAAACCTGGAGAGTATATTAAAAAGCAGAGACATTATTTGCCAACAAAGTTCTGTCTAGTCAAAGCTATGGTTTTTCCAGTAGTCATGTATGGTTGTGAGAGTTGGACCATAAAGAAGGGTGAGCAACAAAGACTGGATGATTTCAAATTGTGTTGCTAGAGAACACTCTTGAGAGCCTCCTGGATGCAAGGAGATCAAATCAGTCAATCTCAAAGAAAATCAACCTTGAATATTTGTTGAAAGGGTTTCCCTGGTGTCTCAGATGGCAAAGAATCCACCTGCAATGTGGGAGACCTGGTTTTGATCCCTGGTTTGGGAAGATCTCTTGAAGGAGGGCATGGAAACCCACTTTAGTATTCTTGCCTAGAGAATCCCCATGGACAGAGGAGCATGGTGGGTTACAGTCCATGGGATCACAAAGAGTCAGACATGATTGAGCAACTAAACCCAGCACACACATTCATTGGAAGGACCAATGCTGAGACTGAAATACCAATATATTTGCCACCTGATGTGAAGAGACAACTCATTGGAAAAGACCCTGATGCTGGGAAAGACTGAAGGCACAAGGAGACGGGAGTTACAGAGAATGAAAAAGCATCACTGACTCAATGGATGTGAATCTGAACAAATTCTGGAAGATAGTGAAGGACAGGGGAGCCTGGCATGCTTCAGTCCATGGGGTCCCAAAGAGTCAGATATGACTTAGCAACTGAAAAATAACAATGACATTGTTTTTGTTGAGAAGTGTTTCTCATTTGCTTATTCTCACTTATATATTTTAAAAAGTCATTTTAAATTCCAATTCCAAAGAAGGCCTTGCCAAAGATGTTCAAACTACCACAAAATCTTACTCATTTCACATGTTAGCAAGGTAATGCTCAACACCCTTCAAATTAGGCTTCAACAGTTTGTACACCAAGAAAGTCCAGATGTACTATGTGGATTTAGAAAAGGCAGAGGACCCAGAGACCAAATTGCCAACATCCATTGGATTATTAAAAAAACAAGAGGATTCCAGAGAAACATCTACTTCTGCTTCATTGACTACACTAAAGCCTTTGACTGTGTCAATCACAACAAACTAGAAAATTCTGAAAGAGATGGGAATACCAGACCACCTTACCTGCCTCCTACGAAACCTGTATGCAGGTCAAGAAGCAACAATTAATACAGGACATGGAACAACAGACTGGTTCAAAGTTGGGCAAGGAGTCCATCAAGGCAGTATATTGTCACCCTGCTTATTTAACTTATATGCAGAGTACATCATGCAAAATGCTGGGCTGCATTAAGCACAAGCTGGAATCAAGATTCCTGGGAGAAATATCAACAACCTCCGATATGCAGATGACACCACCCTTATGGTAGAAAGAGAAGAGGAACTAAAGAGTCTCTTGATGAAAGTGAAAGAGGAGAGTGAAAAGGCTGGCTTAAAATATTCAAAAAATGAAGATCAAGGCATCCAGTCCCATCACTTCATGGCAAATAGATGGAGAAACAATGGAAACCATGACAGATTCTTTATTTTCTTGGGCTCCAAAATACCTGTGGGCAGTGACTGCACTGTGAAATTAAAAGACACTTGTTCCTTGGAAGAAAAGCTATGACCAACCTGGACAGTGTATCAACAAGCAGAAACATTACTTTGCCAACAAAAGTCCATCTCGTCAAAACTATGGTTTTTCCAGTAGTCATGTATGGATGTGAGAGTTGGACCATAAGGAAGGCAGAGCACTAAAGAACTGATGTTTTTGAGCTGTGGTGTTGGAGAGGACTTTTGAGAGTCTCTTGGACAATGAGGAGATCAAATCAGTCAATCTTAAAGGATATCAACCTTCAATACTCATTGGAAGCACTGATGGTGAAGCTAAAGCCCCAGTACTTTGGCCACCTGATGCGAAGAGCTGACATATGAGAAAAGAGCTGATGCTGGCAATGACTGAAGGTGGGAAGAGAAGGGGATGACAGAGGTGAGATGGTTGGATGGCATCACTGACTCAACGAACTTGTTTGAGAAAACTCTGGGAGATGGTGAAGGACAGAGAAGACTGGTGCACTGCACTTTATGGGTGGCAAAGAGTCATACATGACTGAGCAACTGAACAGCAACAAAGACCCTTGGACTGTACAGTCCGTGGAATTCTTCAGGCTAGAATACTGGAGTGGGTAGGTGTTGCCTTCTCCAGGGGATCTTCCCAACCTAGGGATCGAACTCAGGTCTCTCGCATTGAGGGTGGATTCTTTACCAGCTGAGTGAAAAGGGAAACCCTAAACTAAGGTGGTATACCAGATAATGTGGTTCTAGTTATCTTTCTGAAATAATTTTCAGATAAAGTCCATAAAAGAGGGTGGAGGGAGAAAAGTTATTATTTCTCTCTAATCCATGGATTGCATTAAAAAACTGATGTATATATTAATATGTTGGCTTAATTATCTGTGCTTATTCTTAGTGTATATTGAACTAATCATTTACAGATTGCAATATTTATACCTTTAGACTTTAACAAGCAAAGTAGTTGGAAAGAACAATAATTAATTTTAAAATAAATGATATTTAAAATTTTCTTACTAAAAAAAATCCTTTAAGTTACAGACCACATCTTTGAGAAATTTTTTATATCAGAGGTGAGAGTTTATGTTAGTTAAGATTATAAATTTTTATAATGTCTTTAGCCTATGAGGGGCTCCCCAGGTGGCGCTGGTGGTAAAGAACCCACCTGCCAAGGCAAAAGACTTAAGGGACGTGGTTTCTAGCCTCAGGTCAGGGAGATCCCCTGGAGAAGGAAATGGCAACCCACTCCAGTATTCTTGCCTGGAGAATCCCACGGAGAGAGGAACCTGGAGGGCTAAGGTCCGTGGGGTCACAAAGAGTCAGACATGACTGATGTGACTTCACATTTAGCCTTATGAGTATAAAATCTTTGATGATAGTGATATCCATTCATTTTGTGTACCCAGAACAGAGTTAGGTAGAATTAGTGCTAAATAAATTCTATTTGCTGAATTAAATGAGGGAAATAAGTTTCCAGTTCACCTCATGATTCAGTTATTAAATTAAAGGTGTTTAACACTAATATGATATTTTTTAAAAGGCAAAAACCCACATGTATGTATCATTTTAAGGAATTATGACAACAGTAATAAAATTAATTGCCACTGAACAGATAGATACTAGTTGAGCTTTTCAGGAGAAATAAGTCATAGAAATCTCACAGACATTTTAAAAGTACATACTACAGAGCTGCATGTCAGGATTATAAAAATATAATAACATTTTATAGACCAATGAGTCTATAAGAAACTTTAGATACCTTCTAGCCTTTTTCAAGCATCTGGAAGATCTATCTTTAATTCAAACTGGCACATAAATTGAACATTGCTGAGAGGTCAAATTACACTTTATTGAAGACCAAAGGAGTGATGAATAATAATAATGATTGCACTTTACATTTATATAGCATTATGTCATTTAATCTCCTTTTATATCAATAACTCTAGAGTAGAATGCAAAGATTTTATAATATTAAAATTATGATCCAGCTTTTTCTACCATACATCTACATTATGCACCTTATATACTTATATACTGAGNTCTAATTCTCAAAAAATATTTTTAAATTGTATAATAGACACTGAGCTTACAAGCAGAGTTAAAAAGAAAATGACAATCTATAAAACTTGCTCCAGTACAATCATGTTTGGTGACTCACACTGTTGTGCCTTTTAACCTCTGCTCTTAAAAACAAGCCCTTAGAAGGTCATTGCAACCTTAAATGATGTTGATTTTCCTCAGATTATGCTGTAACTTGACAGGAGTCATAAAAAGGGCACATTGTAAATGATATATCTTGGTTACTAATGTCCTTTTCTGCTGGCACTCAGACAGCTCTTGTCAAAGCTCTTAGACCAGATAATGCTTTCCTCCTCCCTTAAAGGATAATCTGAAAATGTTACCTGGACTGTTATCAATGTCCCAGAATTGCTTTCTGTAGACAGGTCATGTCTTGAATAGAGGAAAAAAAAACTACAGATAAGCTTCTTTTATGCTCTTTTAATACAATGTATATACACACATGTATAAAAGTTAAGAAATTTTAATCTCATAACACTTTATGGCAGAAAATGAACAGCCTCTTGACGAAAGTGAAAGAAGAGAGTGAAAAAACTGGCTTAAAATTTAATATTCAAAAAAAAGAAGATTATGGCATTTGGCCCCATCACTTCATGGCAAATGGATGGGGAAACAATGGAAACAGTGAGAGACTTTATTTTCTTGGGCTCCAAGATCACTGCAAATGGTGACTGCAGCCATGAAATTAAAGATGCTTGTTCCTTCGAAGTAAAGCTATGACAAACCTGGAGAGTATATTAAAAAGNCATCACTTCATGGCAAATGGATGGGGAAACAATGGAAACAGTGAGAGACTTTATTTTCTTGGGCTCCAAGATCACTGCAAATGGTGACTGCAGCCATGAAATTAAAGATGCTTGTTCCTTCGAAGTAAAGCTATGACAAACCTGGAGAGTATATTAAAAAGCAGAGACATTATTTGCCAACAAAGTTCTGTCTAGTCAAAGCTATGGTTTTTCCAGTAGTCATGTATGGTTGTGAGAGTTGGACCATAAAGAAGGGTGAGCAACAAAGACTGGATGATTTCAAATTGTGTTGCTAGAGAACACTCTTGAGAGCCTCCTGGATGCAAGGAGATCAAATCAGTCAATCTCAAAGAAAATCAACCTTGAATATTTGTTGAAAGGGTTTCCCTGGTGTCTCAGATGGCAAAGAATCCACCTGCAATGTGGGAGACCTGGTTTTGATCCCTGGTTTGGGAAGATCTCTTGAAGGAGGGCATGGAAACCCACTTTAGTATTCTTGCCTAGAGAATCCCCATGGACAGAGGAGCATGGTGGGTTACAGTCCATGGGATCACAAAGAGTCAGACATGATTGAGCAACTAAACCCAGCACACACATTCATTGGAAGGACCAATGCTGAGACTGAAATACCAATATATTTGCCACCTGATGTGAAGAGACAACTCATTGGAAAAGACCCTGATGCTGGGAAAGACTGAAGGCACAAGGAGACGGGAGTTACAGAGAATGAAAAAGCATCACTGACTCAATGGATGTGAATCTGAACAAATTCTGGAAGATAGTGAAGGACAGGGGAGCCTGGCATGCTTCAGTCCATGGGGTCCCAAAGAGTCAGATATGACTTAGCAACTGAAAAATAACAATGACATTGTTTTTGTTGAGAAGTGTTTCTCATTTGCTTATTCTCACTTATATATTTTAAAAAGTCATTTTAAATTCCAATTCCAAAGAAGGCCTTGCCAAAGATGTTCAAACTACCACAAAATCTTACTCATTTCACATGTTAGCAAGGTAATGCTCAACACCCTTCAAATTAGGCTTCAACAGTTTGTACACCAAGAAAGTCCAGATGTACTATGTGGATTTAGAAAAGGCAGAGGACCCAGAGACCAAATTGCCAACATCCATTGGATTATTAAAAAAACAAGAGGATTCCAGAGAAACATCTACTTCTGCTTCATTGACTACACTAAAGCCTTTGACTGTGTCAATCACAACAAACTAGAAAATTCTGAAAGAGATGGGAATACCAGACCACCTTACCTGCCTCCTACGAAACCTGTATGCAGGTCAAGAAGCAACAATTAATACAGGACATGGAACAACAGACTGGTTCAAAGTTGGGCAAGGAGTCCATCAAGGCAGTATATTGTCACCCTGCTTATTTAACTTATATGCAGAGTACATCATGCAAAATGCTGGGCTGCATTAAGCACAAGCTGGAATCAAGATTCCTGGGAGAAATATCAACAACCTCCGATATGCAGATGACACCACCCTTATGGTAGAAAGAGAAGAGGAACTAAAGAGTCTCTTGATGAAAGTGAAAGAGGAGAGTGAAAAGGCTGGCTTAAAATATTCAAAAAATGAAGATCAAGGCATCCAGTCCCATCACTTCATGGCAAATAGATGGAGAAACAATGGAAACCATGACAGATTCTTTATTTTCTTGGGCTCCAAAATACCTGTGGGCAGTGACTGCACTGTGAAATTAAAAGACACTTGTTCCTTGGAAGAAAAGCTATGACCAACCTGGACAGTGTATCAACAAGCAGAAACATTACTTTGCCAACAAAAGTCCATCTCGTCAAAACTATGGTTTTTCCAGTAGTCATGTATGGATGTGAGAGTTGGACCATAAGGAAGGCAGAGCACTAAAGAACTGATGTTTTTGAGCTGTGGTGTTGGAGAGGACTTTTGAGAGTCTCTTGGACAATGAGGAGATCAAATCAGTCAATCTTAAAGGATATCAACCTTCAATACTCATTGGAAGCACTGATGGTGAAGCTAAAGCCCCAGTACTTTGGCCACCTGATGCGAAGAGCTGACATATGAGAAAAGAGCTGATGCTGGCAATGACTGAAGGTGGGAAGAGAAGGGGATGACAGAGGTGAGATGGTTGGATGGCATCACTGACTCAACGAACTTGTTTGAGAAAACTCTGGGAGATGGTGAAGGACAGAGAAGACTGGTGCACTGCACTTTATGGGTGGCAAAGAGTCATACATGACTGAGCAACTGAACAGCAACAAAGACCCTTGGACTGTACAGTCCGTGGAATTCTTCAGGCTAGAATACTGGAGTGGGTAGGTGTTGCCTTCTCCAGGGGATCTTCCCAACCTAGGGATCGAACTCAGGTCTCTCGCATTGAGGGTGGATTCTTTACCAGCTGAGTGAAAAGGGAAACCCTAAACTAAGGTGGTATACCAGATAATGTGGTTCTAGTTATCTTTCTGAAATAATTTTCAGATAAAGTCCATAAAAGAGGGTGGAGGGAGAAAAGTTATTATTTCTCTCTAATCCATGGATTGCATTAAAAAACTGATGTATATATTAATATGTTGGCTTAATTATCTGTGCTTATTCTTAGTGTATATTGAACTAATCATTTACAGATTGCAATATTTATACCTTTAGACTTTAACAAGCAAAGTAGTTGGAAAGAACAATAATTAATTTTAAAATAAATGATATTTAAAATTTTCTTACTAAAAAAAATCCTTTAAGTTACAGACCACATCTTTGAGAAATTTTTTATATCAGAGGTGAGAGTTTATGTTAGTTAAGATTATAAATTTTTATAATGTCTTTAGCCTATGAGGGGCTCCCCAGGTGGCGCTGGTGGTAAAGAACCCACCTGCCAAGGCAAAAGACTTAAGGGACGTGGTTTCTAGCCTCAGGTCAGGGAGATCCCCTGGAGAAGGAAATGGCAACCCACTCCAGTATTCTTGCCTGGAGAATCCCACGGAGAGAGGAACCTGGAGGGCTAAGGTCCGTGGGGTCACAAAGAGTCAGACATGACTGATGTGACTTCACATTTAGCCTTATGAGTATAAAATCTTTGATGATAGTGATATCCATTCATTTTGTGTACCCAGAACAGAGTTAGGTAGAATTAGTGCTAAATAAATTCTATTTGCTGAATTAAATGAGGGAAATAAGTTTCCAGTTCACCTCATGATTCAGTTATTAAATTAAAGGTGTTTAACACTAATATGATATTTTTTAAAAGGCAAAAACCCACATGTATGTATCATTTTAAGGAATTATGACAACAGTAATAAAATTAATTGCCACTGAACAGATAGATACTAGTTGAGCTTTTCAGGAGAAATAAGTCATAGAAATCTCACAGACATTTTAAAAGTACATACTACAGAGCTGCATGTCAGGATTATAAAAATATAATAACATTTTATAGACCAATGAGTCTATAAGAAACTTTAGATACCTTCTAGCCTTTTTCAAGCATCTGGAAGATCTATCTTTAATTCAAACTGGCACATAAATTGAACATTGCTGAGAGGTCAAATTACACTTTATTGAAGACCAAAGGAGTGATGAATAATAATAATGATTGCACTTTACATTTATATAGCATTATGTCATTTAATCTCCTTTTATATCAATAACTCTAGAGTAGAATGCAAAGATTTTATAATATTAAAATTATGATCCAGCTTTTTCTACCATACATCTACATTATGCACCTTATATACTTATATACTGAGTGTATTTTTTCCCAGAAATGCCAGGAATTCCCAATACTCAGATTAGTGCATGACTCAAAAACCAGATGTACAGTTGTAGATAGTATCATCTCTGTAACTAAATATCACTTCTCAATATAACCAGTGACCTTCAGATTGAAGTAGTTAGACACATTTGTGTTGATTTTTATAATGATGAAAAACCAAAGCAAAGGGCATTCAAAATTTCACATCAAATGTTACTTTCTAATGTAGCCTCAAAGTATATATGTTAATATAAAAATAATATTTTGAGGTCTGTCTATGAAACTAGAAATATAACAGCAACTTAACTATGTCAATGCCTCTTTGCTTCTTCCACTGTCAATATTCAAGCAACATATACAAATGTTATAGTTACTGCTCTGGATGCTGTAGTAAAAATTCCAGAAAAGAAAAGGATGAGAGTTGTAAAAAATGAAAGATATATAGTACTCTCAAACTTTAAAAATTATATGAGTCCAGTTATTTTACTTTGCTAATAGTTAGAAAACCATTCTATATTCTTTACCATAAAGTTCCATGATCATGAAAAAAAAAAAATCTACTATTTTGTTCTCACTAGACTTTTCTGAATAATGTAAAGCAATGAATCTAAGTTTATTACACAAATTCTAAGCAATCATGAATTTATTTTCAATACTATTATTACTAATAACTACATTAAAGTCTTTTCTGTCTGTTTTAATACACAGTGCATTAAGATAGTACATTTAGGCGTTAATATATAATTTTTATAAAATATTTTCTTCATCAATTTCCAGGATATTCAATAAATCTGGAACAATGTCGTTAAGAAAGTTTTGGTGAAAGCAGAAATAAAGTTAAAAAAAAAGAAAAATAAATAAATGAAAAAAAAAAGTCTGAGAAAATAAATGCAGCACCATTTATAACATAAGATATATGGCTATTACAAGTGTTAGTGAATTGGATGACATGCTTTTTGGGAAATAAGTGACTAGGAAAATGTGTCAGTTTATATAGTTTCCATTTTTCTCAGACAAATCAAACCATGCCTACTCATTCTTGAAGGTAAGGAGAGTGGCAGAAAGGATCATTTTCTAGGTCATTGAGGACAGTTGTGGCTGAGGATAATGGTTGCTGCCTAGCTGCCATATATCCTCCAAAACAGAATAGAACTACCAGCACCATTAAAACACTACAACTCACCACCACAACCTTAGCATCACTAGAAGCCAACACAGACTTAAAAACTGCAAATCAAGTGTAAGTATTAAACAAACATCAAAACCTGGTAAGGTCCCTATAACTTTAATATGACAGAGACTTCCCTTCCTGCCAGAGACACAAGGGACGCTGGGAATCACTGGTAGGAAGATCTTCCCTCTCTAGTCAGGGAAGATCTGTTTTGTCTACACAGATCTGAGGCTTTCCTCCCCTAATGGAAGACACCAAGGCAGGCTGGTGGTACAGACATCCCCTCTCCTGTACCCCAGAAAATGCCAGCAGAGACCATTGGGAGCCACAATAGTGCTGTATCAATAAATCAGCAGGCCAAAATAATACTTCACATGTTTGAAAACGAATTTGGAATTGGAACCGCTATCCACAAAAGGCATCTAGCACCACGTGCTGAACCTAACTAGCATAATTTTTCACTGGAATAAAAGAGGTAATGTCAACCCAGAGCCTTCTAACAAAAAAGACAAAATATTAAGAATTAAAAATCACTTGCCATACCAAAATCAAAACAATTACAACTTTAATGAGGAAAGACAATCAACAGACACCAACACCAAGATGAATCAGATGTCAGAATTATCTGACAAAGATTTTAATGCAGCTGCCATAAAACATTTTAACAATTGATTACAAATTCTCTTAAATAAATGACAAACTTAAAAACATCTTAGCAGAGAAGTGGAACTTATCCTTTAAAAGGAACAAAATTAAAATTATAGAGCAGCAAAATATAACAAGCGAAATTTTAAAAGCCTGTTCAATGGACTTAGTAGAGTGAAGATGACAGGGCAGAAGCAGTGGATTTCAGAACAGATCCAGTTTGGCAGTTTCTTACAAAATTAAGTACACATTTACCATAAGACTGAGCAAGCCCACTCCCTAGTATTTGCCCTACAAAACGGAAGTTTATGTGTAATAGTAAAGCATGCACATGAAAGTTCAGAGCAGCTTTCTTTGTGATTGCCAAAAGACAGAATAAATTGAAATGTCCTTCAACAAGTTAATGGATAAACAGATTATGGCACAGCCATACAATGAATACTACTGAGAAATAAAGAAGGAAACTATCAATAAAAGCACACGTCTTAGATGAATTTCAGAGACATTATGCCGAATGATTTTATGTCAAGATTACCTACTGCTTGATTTCACTTATTCAACAGTCTTAAAAAGACAAGCCATAGTCCTGGAAAACAGACCAGTGGTTAGCAAGAGTATGGGTGGGGATGGTGGGATCACCAAGAAGTGAGAGCATAAGGAGTTCTTTGAGTTATAGAGCAGCTTTGGGTCTTCTTGGTGGAGGTGACTACACAAATGTTATACATATACTTAAATGCCTAGAACTGTGTACCAGGAGAAAAACATCAATTTTATTGCATGTTACAAAATATAAAGTAAAAAAAAGCAAAAACAAAGAAATTATCACAAAAGTCAGGATGGTAATTATTTCTGGGAAAGTATGGAAATATGAAAGCATGGAGCCCAGAGGAGTTCCTAAGATCCTAATAAAACTCTGCTTCTTAACCTCGGTACTTGGCATAGTAAAATTTTTGATTTATAGTCATCTTTTGATATCCATGGAGGACTGGTTCTGGGAATCCTCCTATGCTCCAATACCAAAATCTGAGGGTGCTTAAGTCCCTGACATAAAATGGCAGGTGTGGGACAGCCGACCCTCTACTTCCTTGGGAAAGGAGTACAGATTGTATACAGCAACAATTTGGGATGATATATGAAGACAACTAGTAAGATTGATGATGCATAAACCTTATGCCTCAACCATTTCATATATTCTTTTAAATAAAGTTTCATACATTTCTCCAAGGAACTATATATTGCAGTGATTTTTTGGAGAAGGTAATATGTAAACATGGCCTGATTACAGAAGAAAATTGATTCATTAAAGTGTGATTTACTTATATGATAAAATAGTAATGTACATTTCACTGAAAAAAAATAAGCATGTCATATGTATCAGCATGAATACATCTCAAAAACCTAATAGAAGCAATAAAAGTAGGTTGTGAGGTGAGGTATACCCTTTATTATTATTACTCAGAAATCAATCTAGTGTATAAGACATACACAAAGTAATAAATATCAATTATATGATTGTGCTTATCTCTTGCAAAAGGAAAATATATAAAATTTAAAAAGGAATAGAGGAAATTGTAACTTTCTGTAATGTTTTGTTTTAAAGAGCAAAATAGCTAAATCAAACATGGCAACATTTATAAAAGCTAGCTGGTGTGTGAAAAGGTATTGATTAATATTACTAGTATTGTCTATGTCTTTGAAAAATTTCATTACTTAATGGTGTGTTGATTATATTTGTCAACTGATTTCTCTTCAGCACTCACTGCCTCAGTCATTCCTATTACTTTCCTGGCCTCTGTGTGCATTTGGATTTGTAACCTCTGCACTTGATTACGAGACTAAGAGCATTCCCTAGGTCTCTGACAACTTTTATAAATGCCTGGGGCTTGGCCCCGGTCTCCTTTCCTTCTGTGTTTGCACACTGTGGTTACCACCGCCAGGATCCACAACACTGCTTCTCTTCCATCACCCCCACGACCTGCTGTTCCAGGTCACCCAGACCCTGGACAGAGCAACTCCTCTCTTTGGGGCTGCTTTACCAATGTGCTGCTTCTCTGCAAGTCTCTGAGAAGGAGACTGGGAATGCCGTTACTAGGGCAGGTTGAGGAGGTAAACAGTCTCATCTCTTGTTGCTCTAAAGGTTTTCCTACAGATTAGAAAGTTCCATCTCTAAACAGAGGAATTTACAGTTGTGTAATTGAGGCTGTTTCTGCTGAACTTGGAAGCCCTACAGGCCCCTATCCATCAAACTATTATTTTTCCCCAGCTGTCCCTGGGAAATCTTACCATGATAGACAAGGCTTGATTTTTCTAAAATTATTTCCAAAAACAAAAGAGCATATTTCTGCTCTGTGGAAAGGAGGTTGGATCTTTACCAAACAAACTGAGAGGATTCTCTCGACATATCCATGTCTGCAGCATCTCTTTTTAACATTTGTGCAAAACAAAAATGTATAAAGTCTCCATCTCTAAAGGGCTTGAGGTAAAGTAATTGGTTATTTAAACAAAGTGAATCTTAGTTCTTGGCTTATGAATCTGAAGTGATCAGTTTTCAGAAGTACCATTCATGTTGTACAAAGTAGGTAGATCTAATGAGATCATCAACGTGAAGTTCACTTAAGTTCACTGTTATTAAAACAACTAAGTAATAGGTACTAAGATTTAGTTAATAGGGTATCAATGTATGTTGCTAAAATGGAAATCTATTCACTTATGCCAGAAACACTTATGAAAATGTGTTTGAAAGGTATTTTAGAATTTGGATGAAGTTAATTAGCATCTAAGTACCACTTAAGGAAATACTTCCTAACAAGAGGCTACTTCTGTGTGACAGCTAGAAGAGATTTATGATATGAAAAGATTGTGCCTGACTTTTACTTCATCAAGTCTAAAAAAAAAGCTTCTCTCTCTTTCCAAAAAGGGAGATGGTTTACCACATAGAAACACTTTCTTTTAAAAACTCCTCTGAAAAAGACTCTTTTGTTTCTAAAGTATTTTTAATATAAATTCATTTTAATTGCATACAAATATTAAAAATTTATCTAATAAAAGATTAACTGTGTGTTCTGTAAAATATAAAATTCTGGAGGAAAAGAGGGTTTTGCTTCTCGCTTGTCATATGCTTATGCCTTTATGTGTTCACTGTATGGTTCTTCTACATTGTATACATGTGTGTGTGTACAGATTTGTGTTATCACATTACAGTTACTGACTAAAGGAAGTATGATGAGTGCCGAAGAATTGTTGTTTTTGAACTGTGGTGTTGGAGAAGACTCTTGAGAGTCCCTTGGACTGCAAGGAGATCCAACCAGTCCATTCTAAGGAGATCAGCCCTGGGATTTCTTTGGAGGGAATGATGCTAAAGCTGAAACTCCGGTACTTTGGCCACCTCATGCGAAGTTTGACTCATTGGAAAAGACTCTGATGCTGGGAAGGACTGGGGGCAGGAGGAGAAGGGGACGACAAAGGATGAGATGGCTGGATGGCATCACTGACTCGATGGACATGAGTCTGAGTGAACTCTGGGAGTTGGTGATGGACAGGGAGGCCTGGCCTGCTGTGATTCATGGGGTCGCGTAGAGTTGGACACGACTGAGCGGCTGAACTGAACTAACTGACTGACATAAGTAACTTTTAATAAGACTTAAGGAAAAATTCTGCCTTCTCAATGAGGATGATTAAAAATAATGCTTTACATATGCCTGGGGGATTTGTGGTATAGAAAGCCTTTTCCATATGCATTAGCTCCAAGATTATTATTATCCCAATGAAGCAATGTCTAGTAATGCAAACTGATTTGAAGACAGGGAGACTCGTCTTTCAATCTCTTCTTCTATGGGTCTCAAAGGACTCATAAAACTTCTGATTTTTTTGTTTGTGTTTTGTTTTTTAATCATTTCTTCAGGACAAGGAAATTTGGAAGATGGTTATAATTGAAGGCAATGCTCCTAAGTTTTTTGCATAAAGGCTAGAATAGCATCTGCTGCTGCTGCTGCTAAGTCACGTCAGTCGTGTCCAACTCTGTGTGACCCCATAGACAGCAGCCCACCAGGCTCCCCTGTCCCTGGGATTCTCCAGGCAAGAACATTGGATTGGTTTGCCATTTCCCTCTCCAGTGCAGGAAAGTGAAAAGTGAAAGTGAAGTTGCTCAGTTGTGTCCGACTCTTCACGACCCCATGGACTTTAGCCTACCAGGCTCCTCCATGCATGGGATTTCCCAGGCAAGAGTACTGGAGTGGGTTGCCATTGCCTTCTCCGATAGCACCTAGCATATACTAATAATTAATGTTGACAGTACATTGCTATATAATTTATAGACAAAAGTTTACCTTTTTAAAGTATAATATCAGTGATGCTGATCTGTGTATTCAGCATCATAATCTAATCTTATAATTATCTCCATCACTCCAAAAAGAACCTTGTACCCCTTAGCACTAACTCTCATTTCCCCCACCCACTCAAGCCATTGGAAATGCTTAATCTACTTTCTATTTATATAGATCTGCTTAATCTGTACATTTCATATAAATGGAATCATGAAATGATTTGCACAGTATATTTTTGAGGTTCACCCAAATACAGCAGTAATTTGTTCCATTTTATTGTCAAATACTATTTAATTGAATGAATATACTACACTGTATAATCAGTTTATTAGCTGATGGACATTTGAGTTGCTTCTACTTTTGGCTATTATGAATAATGTTGACATGAGCATTCATATAGAAACATATGTTTTATTTTCTTTGATGCTCTTTATTTCTTTAATAGTGGAACTAATGAGTAAACTGACAACTCTGTATTAACATTTTATGGAACTGTCAAATTATTTTCCAAAGTATTTACACCATCAAACATTCTGAGTGCCAGTATATGAGAATTCCAGTTTCTACATACTAAGTCACTTCAGTCGTGTCTGACTCTTTGCAGTCCTATGGACTGCAACATGTCAGGCTCCTCTGTCCACGGGATTCTCCAGGCAAGAATACTGGATTGTGTTGCTATTTTCTTCTCCAGGGGATCTTCCCAACCCAGTAATCTAATCTATGTCTCTTACATTTCCTGCATTGGTACGCGAGTTCTTTACCACTATTACCATCTAGAAAGCACATCCTTACCAATTCCTTATATCCTACCTTTTATATTATAGTCATTCTAATTGTATTACGTTAATTGTTTTTCCTTATTATGTTCATCCTGGCTTTTTTATTATTAAAATTATTCTAGTGAGTGTGATTTTGAGTTTTATTTATCTAATTATGGCAGGCATCCTTTCACACGCTTTTCCAATTTGAATTTCTTTTTTGGAGAATTGCCTATGCAAATTCTTTGACCATGGTTTCATTGGATTGTCTTTCTATTATTGAATTCTAAAAATTCCTTATATATTATTGATACAAGTCCTTTGTATCATATATGATAAAGACCCAGTGGCAGTAGGTCCCAGCACGCAACAACAACAAAAACAAAATACACTGACTGAAGTCATTTTTAGGAGCACAATTCGAAGTGACAAATCCAAAACCCATGCTTGCAACAGTTGAAATAAATCTATATTTCAGAGAAGTAAAGGGGGCATGAATACACAAAGATTCACACTGACAAAGCTGAATGAAATAGCAAAACTGGCTTAGCAATAAATAAGAGAACCTGAGTTTTAAAACCAGCTAGTTGGGAGCAGTCTTCAACATATTACCTATACAAGAAATGTGCAAATACTTGGTCCAAGGAAACCAATACATGCAATGCTAAATAAAATTCAATTAGCAGAGCAATTTTATTTAAAAATGTAGAATTATATAATAAACTTCATACATTTTATTTATTAAAATTTTCACAAGCACACTATAGTTATGCAACAGATAAAAATTTTAATAGAAGAGTAAGAGCTGAAAACAATGCAACAAACAGAGGGTTAATTTCCAAAATATATAAATAACTCATATAACTCAATATCAAAACAACAACAACAACAACAACAACAACCCACAACCCAATAAAAATTAGGCAGAAGACCTAAATAGTTGTTTCTTCAAAGAAGACATATAGATGACCAATGGATACTTTTACTTAACATCCATAATTGTTAGAGAAATGTAAACCATAATGAGGTATTATCTCTACTCAGAATGGCTATCACTCAAAAGTCTACAGATAAATTCTGGAGTGGGTGTTAGGAAAAGGGAGCCCTTGTAGACTGTTGGCAGGAATGTAAATTGGTACAGCCACTATGGAGAATAGTATGGAGGTTCCTTAAAATAACTAAAAATAAAGATACCATATGATCCAGCAACCCCAGAGAAGGAAATGGCAACCCACTCCAGTATTCTTGCCTGGGAAATCCCATCAATAGAAGAATCTGGAGGGCTACAGTCCATGGGGTTGCAAAAGAGTCAGACACAACTGAGCTTGCTTTCACCACAGAATGATGCAGCAATCCCACTCCTTGGCATATGACCAAAAAAAGATGAAAACTATAATTCAAATAGATAAATGTGCCTCAATGTTTATCAGTTTAGTTCAGTGGCTCAATCATGTTTGGCTGTTACCCCATGGACTGCAGTACACCAGGCTTCCCTGTCCATCAGCAACTCCCGGAGCTTACAAAAACTCATGTCCATTGAGTCGGTGATGCCATCCAACCATTTCATCCTCTGCTGTCCCTTCTCCTCCTGCCTTCAATCTTTCCCAGCATCAGAATCTTTTCTAGTAAGTCAGTTCTTTGCATCAAGTGTCAATTTATGGCATTTCAGCTTCAGCATCAGGTCTTCCAATGGATATTCAACTGACTTCCTTTAGTATGGACTGGCTGGATCTACTTGCAGTCAAATGGACTCTCAAGAGTCTTCTCCAACACCACAGTTCAATAGCACCAATTCTTTGGTGCTCAGCTTTCTTTATAGTTCAACTCTCATATCCATACATGATTACTGGAAAAAGCATAGCCTTGACTAGATGGACTTTTGTTAGCAAAGTAATGTCTCTGCTTTTTAATATGCCATCTAGGTTGGTCATAACTTTTCTTCCAAGGAGCAAGTATCTTTTAATTTCATGACTGCAGTCACCATTTGTCATGATTTCGGAGCCCCCCGCACCCCCAAATTAAAGTCTGTCACTGTTTCCCCATCTATTTGTCATGAAGTGATAGGACCAGATGCCATGATCTTAGCTTTCTTAATGTTGAGCTTTAAGCCAACTTTTTCACTTTCCTCTTTCACTTTCATCAAGAGGCTCTTTAGTTCTTCTTCACTTTCTGCCATAAGGGTTGGTGTCATCTGCATATCTGAGGTGATTGATATTTCTCCCAGCAATCTTGATTCCATCTTGTGCTTCATCAAGCNTTTCACTTTCCTCTTTCACTTTCATCAAGAGGCTCTTTAGTTCTTCTTCACTTTCTGCCATAAGGGTTGGTGTCATCTGCATATCTGAGGTGATTGATATTTCTCCCAGCAATCTTGATTCCATCTTGTGCTTCATCAAGCCCAACTTTTCTCATGATGAACTCTGCATATAAGTTAAATAAGTAGGGTGACAATACACAACCTCGATGTTCTCCTTTCCCTATTTGGAACCAGTCTGTTGTATCATGTCCAGCTCTAATTTTCGCTTCCTGACCTGTATACAGATTTCTCAAGAGGCAGGTCAGATGATCTGGTATTCCCATCTCTTTAAGAATTTTCCAGAGTTTGTTGTGGTCCACACAGTCAAAGCCTTTGGTATAGTCAATAAAGCAGAAGTTTTTCTAGAAATCTTTTGCTTTTTCAATGATCCAACAGATGTTGGCAATTTGATCCCTGGTTCTTCTGAATTCTCTAAATCCAGATTGAACATCTGGAAGTTCATGATTCACGTACTGTTGAAGCCTGGCTTGAAGAATTTTGAACATTACTTTGCTAGTATGTGAGATGAGTGCAATTGTGTGATAGTTTGGGCATTGTTTGGCATTGCCTTTCTTTGGGATTGGAATGAAAACTGAAGTTTCCCAGTCCTGTGACCACTGCTGACATATTGAGTGCAGCAATTTCACAGCATCATCTTTCAGGATTTGAAATAGCTCAACTGGAATTCCATCACCTCCACTAGCTTTGTTCGTAGTGAAGCTTCCTAAGGCCCACTTGAATTCACATTCCAGGATGTCTGGCTCAAGGTGAGTGATTATACCATCATGATTATNAAAAGAGAAAGGGAGTGAAGGCAAGGAGAAATTAGGAATATGAGATTAACAGATACATACTACTATGTATACATATATACATAAAACAATAATAGATAAGCAATAAGGACTTACCATATAGCATAGTGAATTATATTCAATAACTTGTAATAACCCACAATGGAAAATAATCTTAAAAATATATTTATAATATAAAATATATTATAATAAAAATATAATCTAAAAAACCCACATGCCCTTCAACAGTAGAAGAGATAAGGAAATTATGGCATAAATACATATACTATACAGCAATGAAAATAAATAATATTCTGGAAGAAACGCTCAAATGTATGAACCTGATAAATAGAAAGTTGAGTTAAATCAAACTGATTTTTAAAATACATAATAAATAATTCTATTTATTGAATTTCAAAAACAGGTAAGAGTAACCTACATTAATTAAAGACCCATGAAATACATATCCGTCCCACATGTCCATGAAATGCAGTGATACACATAGACTGAACTAGTGGCAGCACTGTTACCACCAGCACTTTTTGAGAAGATTAAATAGAAGAAAAATATAGGTGTTTAGACTTGGTGACTTTCATCCTTGTTCCACTACAGAACTGGAACTAAAATCAATCTTATAACTAATAAGACTCACCTAAAAATGACGCAAAAATGCACGGAAAATTCAGAGAATACATATTTTTATTATCTTCCTTAATGTAAACATGACAAAAGCCAAAGGGAACTTCGAGTAATTTGCTGTTTGATTCATTTGTAGCAACGAGTCAAACACTTGAAGCTGATACTGACATTGCTTGGAATGAATGCTGCTGAATAGCCAAAACAACCTTGAGACAAAAGAACAAAGCTGGTGATACCATGCTCCCTGATCTCAAATTATAATGCAAGGCTTCAGTAATCAAAACAGTATGGTATGTTCAGGAAACAGACACATATTAATGGAACAGAAATGAGTGCCCAGAAATAAACCCATGAATACATGGAAAATTCAATTTCAACAAAGGAGCAAATAATATACAATGGAGGAAGGATAGTTTATTTAATAAATAGTGTTGGGAAAACTTGGTAGCCAAACACACAAAAAGAATGAAACTAGACCATTTTTTTCTACCATACACAAAAATTAACTTATTAAAGACTTGAATATAAGACCTGAAATCATAAATTTGCTGGAAGAAAACACAGGCAATCATCTCACTGATGTCAGTCTTTTAGCAATGTTTTTGTCAGTTTGATTCCAAAGGCAAGGGAAACAAAAGCAAAAATGAAGAAACAGGATTACACAAAACTTAAAATCTTCTGCACAGAGAAGGAAATCATCATCAAGATAGAGATTTCTAAGGATCAATATGTGTGAAAGAAATCAGGAGGAACAGTACTGAGTAAAATATCTGAAAATCCTCAGCCTACTTGGTAAATATACCCAGAGTGGCTGTAGCCCATTAGAATTGTCCTGCATCTCAATAGTACAGTCTGCACTTTACACCTCACTTTGCTCAGTAACAGGATCAGTCTGTCTTGGAAAGGTTGACTTCAAGCAAGGCAGTTCTCTGCAGCTAAGACAAATACTGAAGAGCTTCTGATTGCCAACTGCATTTTCTACAAGTGGGTAGCAAGACTTATGTCTATATATCATGCACCCAAATCCACATAGATCTCCTCTAGTTAAGCCAATATATGTGGCACAGCAGCTGTGACTGAAAATACTGCTTGTTTGAGGGTTCAGTAGTCTACTGACAACCATGTTTCAGGAACTATTTGGTTTCTACAGGGACCAGACAGGTAAATTAAATAGAACTATAATGAGAATCACCAACCTGGCATGTTTTATATTTTTAATAATTTCACTAATTTTTGTCATCACCACCAACACCCCCTTAACCTCTCCCAAGCATGTGCACAGGATGCAGTATTATTTAATTTACTAACTCAGTCGGTAAAAGAGTTTGCCTGCAGTGCAGGAGACCTGGGTTCGATCCCTGGGTTGGGAAGATCCCCTGGAGAAGGAAATGGCAACCCACTCCAGTATCCTTGCCTGGAAAATCTCATGGACAGAGGAACCTGGTGGACTGCAGTCCATGGGGTTGCAAAGAGTAGGGCACGGCTGAGCGACTAACACACACATACAATATTGTTATTAGCAAATGGTGGGATAGTTTCAGAGACTTGAACTCAGTCTTCCTTTGTATGAAAGCTCTTACCTCACAGATCAAGGATCCTATGAGGATGCTGCATCAAGTGTTAAGCACCTAAATCCAAATTATAAATATAGACCAGAAAATAATCATCTGATTGGTCTGCAGACCCAGTGGTCAACTTTGACCAGGACTCCATTCACCACTTGGCCTGATATGTTTACATTCCAACAGAAGTACCCTGGTCTCTAGGTTACAACATCCACTAGGAATTTTTTTTCAAAAGTCCTCAAAAAGTCTAGGTGTTCCCCTTTTCTCAGTACACTGTAGCCTAATTAAATGGTCATAGAACTCTTTGGGGAAGAATTGGGGTAATCATTACCATACATAATCAGAGTTTTCCAGAGCAGCTCTTCTGTTAAGTAGATTGCAGGTCTAAACTTTAGCTCACATTTAGAAATGGGCAAGAGATCCATGAACTTTTTTTGAGACATTTGCCTTCAGATTCCTTGTTTTGCATTCTGAATTTATTCTTCTTGCAGAAAGTAAGTAACATTCTGCTTTTGTCTATCCATGTGTCTTTTTCTCATGGGGTTACTATGTTCTAGGATCCTTCTGCATAACTCTCTGCAGTTCTGATCCCCTTTACTGAAACTGTGACCTCTCTAGTTACACTCGTTGTCACACCTAGCTTCTGGCAGCTAGATTCTGCCACTTGTCCTCTATTGTTTTAGTGCCTTCTCAGCCCTATGCAGTCAATGAACCAACTTATGTAACAGCCTCTTCTACCATTACCTAGGACCTGCAGAGGAATGCCATCACCAAATTTTTAGTGATGCTGGGGCTCCCTCGCCATCCATTCTTTATATTTTGGTAAATGGTGTATACTTTGTGATCTACCATAGAACAGATTCATCTGGAGACTTTCTGATTTCAAGCTGCTTACTGCTCTAAGCCATATAATTCCTACCTCCAACATTTGGCACAACAATTATGACATTTTGACTTCTATCAACATGAGCAATCACTTTTTCTTACTTCTAGGAACCATTCAAATAGTGAGTTTGCATTAAAACATATTATTGAAATTGCATTAACTTCATTTTATTGGCACAATAACTTTTCTGATAGTTCTGTTTTTCTTCAGATAGAAGAAAATAGTTCTATTTTTCTTAAAAAAGCATGGTAGATTTAAAGATGTTTTCTCTTTTAGATATGCCTAGTTTTCACACACACACACACAATCTGCTATTGTTCAAATTTACCTTAAATCTCTCTGATCTATCTTTTATATGTCTTTCAGGATTCTCTGTCACTGTTTTTCTAATGTCCAAGAATAATTGCCTGCCAATTATATTTGCTTAATCAAAGTGTGAGATTACCTATCTTTCTTCTGAATAAAGTTGCTCAAATTGTTCATCCCTTGCTACCATTTATTTTCTCAGATATATGAAGAGATTGTGTACATATACTTCTTGAAAAATAAGTAAAAATTTAAAAATCTTGAGAGGAATAATGATGATCATTTTTCAATAGTCTTTCTTCACGTTTGTATCTTATTTTCCTGGTTATTTAAAATACAACAAAAAATGTCTTATGTCTTTAATAAGACAAAGGAAAAAGTGCTGAATAGCTTCTACTTTTATAGTGGATTAAGAAGTGCCTTCAGTTCAGTTCAGCCACTCAGCATATCCGACTCTGTGACCTCATGGGCTGCAGCATGCCAGGCCTCATTGTCCATCACCAATTCCTGGAGTTTACTCAAACTCATGTCCATCGAGTCAGTGATGTTATCCAACCATCTCATTCTCTTGTTCCCTTCTCCACCTGCCTTAAATCTTTCCCAACATCAGGGTCTTTTCAAATGAGTCAATTCTTTGCAACAAGTAGCCAAAGTATTGGAGTTTCAGCTTCAGCACCAGTCCTTCCAATGAATATTCAGGACCGATTCCCTTTAGGATTGACTGGTTGGATCTCCTTGCAGTTCAAGGGACTCTCAAGAGTCTTCTCCAACAACACGGTTCAAAAGCATCAATTCCTTGCTGCTCAGCTTTTCTTTGTGCTGTCCAACTCTCACGTCCATATATGACTACTGGAAAAACCTTAGCTTTGACTAGATGGACCTTTGTCGGAAAAGTAATGTGTCTGCTTTTTAATATGCTGCCGAGGTTGGTCATAGCTTTTCTTTCAAGAAATAAGTGTCTTTTAATTTCATGGTGCAGTCACCACCTGCAGTGATTGTGGAATCCAAGAAAATAAAATCTGTCACTGTTTCCATTGTTCCTGCATCTATTTGCCATGAAGTAATGGGATCAGATACCATGATCTTAGTTTTTTGAATGTTGAATTTTAAGCCAACTTTTTCACTCTCTTTTTTCACTTTCATCAAGAGGCTCCTTAGTTCTTCACTTTCTTCTATAAGGGTGGCGTCATCTGCATGTCTGAGGTTATTGATGTTTCTCCCAGCAATTTGATTCCAGCTTGTTCTTCATCCAGCCCAGTGTTTCTCATGATTTACTCTGCATATAAGTTAAATAAGCAGGGTGACAATATACAGCCTTGACATTCTCCTTTCCTATCTGGAAGTGCTTCATTGTTCCATGTCCAGTTCTAACTTTTGCTTCTTGACCTGCACACAGATTTCTCAGGGGCCAGGTAAGGTGGTCTGGTATTCCCATATCTTTCAGAATTTTCCAGTTTATTTTGATCCACACAGTCAAAGGCTTTGGCATAGTCAATAAAGCAGAAGTAGATGTTATTCTGGAATTCTCATGCTTTTTCTTTGATCCAATGGACATTGGTAATTTGATCTCTGGTTCCTCTACCTTTTCTAAATCCAGCTTGAACATCTGAAAGTTCTCGGTTCACATGCTGTTGGAGCCTGGCTTGGAGACTTTTGAGCATTACTTTGCTAGCGTATGAGATGAGTGCAATTGTGCAGTAGTTTGAACATCCTTTGGCATTGCCTTTCTTTGGGATGGAATGAAACCTGACCTTGAACCACCTTGGCAAATGCTAAATATATAGAAACTTAAGAAGCATGATTAGTTTTTCATTTTTTAAATGGATTTTTTCCCCAGAATGTACTGAATAGCTATTTGCTATTATTTGTCCTTACTACCTTGTTACATAATATTATGTTGTTCTAATTTATACTCAATAACTATTAGTTGCAGTGAAGTTAATTGAACTACATCTTTTAAAAAGTAAATCAAATTGTCTTCTCTTTTTTATACCCTTCATTTTTTCCATTCTTTACATTCATATTTAAATTTATATTTTTCAGAAGTCTTCAATCATTTACCTACCAGTCAGATTTTTAAAATTTTTCATACCAGTTGAAGGAAAAAAAATATGTTTCAAGTTTCATTTTATAGAAGGCAATTACATATAATGCTTGCTTTTCTCTATTTGGTATCTTGAGAATACAGTTCAATAGAGTTTTGGAAAATGCTCATTACTCTTCCTGGCAATCATTCTGGTGATTCTTTGTATTTGCTGACTCAATTTTCTCAGGCTTTTCATTGAGTTTATGGCTTTGGCTGCTGTGATGAGATGCAAAATGAATAGGCAAAGACTCAAAAACAGATTTTATAAAGGTTAAAGAAGTCCAGCATCCATTTCAACTTCCAGTAATGTACTATACCCTATCAGGCATGCTAATTCAGAAATCCTTACCCTAGTGCCAGACAGTTAAAATGAATATGTTAGTATGAATATTCATGACTGCATTGAGAATGGAAAACTGTGTGATGTTCAACTTTTTCTAGTTGCTTTCCAAAAATTCTATTTTCATGGCTGTCCTTGGTTGTCATTACTTGAAAGAAAAAAGTTAATAGCCCATCATCATTTTTTAAAAGGTTTACACAGAGTGTAGCAGAATGTAGGATATTTCCACTTACAAAAGATGGTTTTCTTCATTTTAACCTTTCAGGATGGAGTCAAAACATAGCTTTATATAGAGAGATAGTAAGTGTCTGGCAGTTTTATAAGTGAAATGAATTAGTCTGTTTTGCTTTATTCTCAGTATTTGCTTTAGGGTAGAGCATGTAAGAAAAAATCTTGGGGTAAAGTAAAAATAAATCATTGCTTTTTGGAAGTTTGAAGGAGGTAGGAGAGATCTCATTCTTTTTGCTCCTTAAATACTTTTCTAAGCCAATGGTTGTCAACTATGTAGATTCAAAGTAGTACCTTTGAGTAATAGAAGGGCCAACACCACAAAGGGAATTTTAATTGCACCATTTACTTGCTTCCACATGACTCACCCCCATTATTTTAAGAAACTTGTTTGTTTTCTATGTGGCATAGAATCCATATACCTCATAGGCAACAAATAAACAAACAAAAATAATCCATTTTTCATATTTCTCTGTTAAATAGACATTTAGTAGTGATTAGGTGAACACTGATAGAGCATTGCTAAGGCTACTTATGACAGATTTATGTATTCCAAATTTTTCCAAAAATGACAGAAAAAAATTATCTATTTAGATAGCTTATTATTTCCTCTGTTAGGTCAAAATACACTATTTGTGAAATAAATTATTAATATAATAGAACATACAAAGACAAACTCAAGTATAGATTGATGGACTAATATTTTAAAAGTAAATTTTAGATATTCAGGACTGTAATAACACAGAGAAAATCATACTATATTCAGTTAGTACATTTAAAATAGAAGTGACAATTGATAATATGTTCTGCTGTAAGCTATTCGTTTTGCAATTTGGACTTTCCAAAGCAAAGTTAAAAAGGCATAATTAAATTTGGATATTAATCATGGATTTGTGCCTTAAAACTTGTAAAACTTAATCAAGTCTCCTATTTTAGAACTATATTTTTAAATCATTTCCTTCTAGAAGTTCCTTAATCCTTTCTTCTCAATTCAATATAAATCACTTTGTATAAATTTGTTTAAGATCACTTCCATGGTCATTAATTAACTAAATATAAAGCCTTTAATGTATGAGTCAGAGGCATTTTCATTTCTCCTGACAGTCTAGGAAAAAAGGTTTAGTATCTACTATTTTGAGATTGGTTGGATGATTAGGTGACTTTTGGAAATTAACAAGAAACTATTTTTTAATAGTAACTTTTTATTTGAGACTAAGTACCACAAAATATTACATTAAAACTTGTGAGACTAACAAAATAAGAAAGGTAATTTATGAGAACACACTTTTGATGACATCTAAAACTGTGACTTACACAAACACCTTCTTTATCTATTGGCTGAGCACTAATACATTTTCTGAAGGGATCTAGCTACAGCTTTTCTTCATTGCTATAAGTGTTTACATAAAATCAAGTAATTCTTCCAGTAGTTTTGTCAAGTATCTAAGAGATGATTAAATTAGCTTTATTTTCTTGATTTTTTTTTTTTCAAATTTAAACATTTCGGTATCTAAGAGAGCACCAAATGTTATGTGAAGTTTGGAGATTAGAATTATATTTTCTATGTAATGCATCCATTTGGTAAATCATCAATAGCAGAAAAAATAGAATTAAACTAATGTAATGGAAAAATCCTTTTGACATGATTAGGTCATCTCCAGTTTTGTAGGTTATGAAAGTGAAAGTTCCTCAGTCATGTCTGACTCTTTGCAACCCTGTGAACTGCAGTTTGCCAGGCTCCTCTGTCCATGAAATTCTCCTGACAAGAAAACTGAAGTGGGTAGCCAGTCATTCCTTTCTCCAGGAGATCTTCTGGACCCAGGGATCAAACCCAGGTCTCCTGCCTTGCAGGCATATTCATACCATCTAAGGCACCAGGGAAGCCCATGTTAGGTTATATATAGAGCTAATTTTTTTGTTCTGACAGTGGGCAACTTCAAGAGATAAAACGATATTTATCACACAGGTGGTGGGAAAAGGAAGAATTTTGTGCTTTTTCGGGTATGTTGTTTCTTAAATAAAGTTTCCAAGCCACTTTGACTTCTTCTGGTCTTTCTACTATTATTTTCACTGTAGCCATTCTTTCAATCCACATGCTCTCTCTATAGGTTTATTTTCTATTTCTCACCAATGCTTATCATTTCCTTTCTACAAGTCTTTAAGCATGTGCTTTCAATTATTTTAGCTTTGCTTGGTGATTCAAGTGTTGATCATAATTCTTCAGGAAAAGCTTACAGGAAAAGCTTAATGAGAGTTACATGATTTTGATTCTCTATTTTGATCACTGATTTTTTTTTTTTAATTCCTATCTACTCATTAACCCACAATTGCAAGTCAATAACTCAGTTGTGGCAAGGTTTTAAATGACTAGCTGAGACCTTGATTTCTTATCTGTTTAGAGATTCTCCTACTGCTTCTCTGGTATCTTTGATTGTAGTAGGCAGCAACAGCAGCAGCAGACTCATGAGTACTGAGTTTTGAGGAGTCCCCAGTGACTTTTACTAAGTGGAACTCCATTACCAAGAGTAAATTTTGTTTTCCTCAAAGTTTTGTGGCTATCACAGTGCAGAGGTATACGGGTGTTCTGGAGCCGGAGAAGGAAGATGCAGGAAAGAGGATGAAAATTGAGTATGCAGAGAAGTATAGGGTAGCAATGAATAGCAGAAAATTAAAACCCAGGATTTATTTTCTCTGCCTGATAACAATAGGCAACGAAGAAAGCCAAGTAAATGCTAACTAAATATATTATTTTTTTCTTAATTTCTTTTTTGTAACACATTGACTATAAAATACAACTGAATTAGACATGTCTCTACCACAGAAATATGAATATTTGCTATTTTCTAAATTCATGTAAATTATGTTTACCTTAAACATTTTACATACAAATTGAATATGTCCACAGTGCAACTGGGCTGTCCATGGTATGCTTTAAGATGTTCTTTACACATTATCACTCTCCCCACCCCCAGGTCTCTATATAGCACTAGCTAATGAATAAATAAAAACATCCTGTCTAATAAATAAATGAATTTGTTTTGATAATACTGAAATGTAAATATAGCTTGTGATTTTTATTTTGCTTATTCTGTATTATGTAGTTTAATCATAAGTCTGTATAATAGTAGATTTTTAAAAACCCTGCTAATATGCTTGATACTATTGGAAAATGAGTCTTTACCTTAAATTAGGCTGAGTTGGCATGTTTGCTTCAGATATTTTGGGCACACAATGTACAAAATACATGTCAAAATCTAATAATTTAGTCAATTTAATCCTGAAAACAATATACTAACAATAATAAAACAACATATAGTTTGAAACACTATAGTTTCTAAATTTCTGTCAAATGATTTAATATTGTCTCAAAGGTTAGCGGAGTGCACTCTCCATTTAAGCAACACTTGGCTGGTGTACGGGGATGATCCAGAGAGACGTTGTGGGGTGGGAGGTGGGAGGGGGATTCGGGATTGGGAGCTTGTGTACACCTGTGGTGGATTTATGTCGATGTATGGCAAACCCAATAGAGTATTGTAAAGTTAAATTTAAAAATAAATAAATAAATAAATTAAAAAAAAAAAAGAAAATGAAAAAAGAAAAAGGAGACACACAGACATACACACACACGCTGATTCCATATGAATAGCTGACAGCTTGAATGACTGATTAATTTGGTTGAGCTGGGTCTTAGTTGCTGCACAATGGGATATTCATTGCATGTGGGTTCCAGAGCATGCAGGTGCAGTAGTTGCAGCAGGTGGATTTAGTTGACCTTGAGCCATGTGGGATCTTATTTCCTCAATCAGGAGTTGAACCTGGATCCCCTGCATTGCAAGGTGTATTCTTAACCACTGGACCATCAGGGAAGTCCCTGAATCTGCCCCCCCCCATAATTAAAACATTTAATGAGCATAAATATATGACAGATATTATAGATACGGTTAGGTTTAACATACAGCATGGTATTTGCAAAANCCTGATGCTGGGAAAGATTGAGGGCAAGAGGAGAAGGGGATAACAGAGGATGAGATGGTTGGATGGCATCACTGAGTCAATGGACATGGGTTTGGGTGGACTCAGGGAGTTGGTGATGGACAGGGAGGCCTGGTGTGCTGGGGTTCATGAGGTCACAAAGAGTTGGACATGCTGAGCACCCATGCCTACAAAGCTGATTTAGATTAAAGTTAATTATCTTATCGGAGAAGGAAATGGCAACCCATTCCAGTGTTCTTGCCTGGAGAATCCCAGGGACGGCGGAGCTTGGTGGGCTGCCATCTATGTGGTCGCACAGAGTCGGACACGACTGAAGCGACTTAACAGTAGTAGTAGCAGTAATTATCTTAAAGACTATTTTGAATTATTGTAGAACAACAATCAGTAGGAGATAGCTAGAAAGGGCAAAATATTATAATTTCTGAAAGCGTCAGCATGCATAAGTGCATGCATGTCTCAATCATAGAAATTCATACTAGAACACAATTTTCAAGCAAANAAGAATAATATTTTTAATATTATATTAATGAGGTCTTTAATAACTGGTTGAAGTTGGAAGATAAAGAAAACCATGAATGGATAAGACAGGAAAAAAATGTTATACAAAAATTTAATTCCAAGGCAAAGGTTTTAGTCTGCAATAATTTGATGCTTCCCTAATTCAGGCTGCTCTGTATTTGCACACTGTTAAAACTAATGATTAACATTCAGAATGAAAGGCAGATGATCTATAAAAAATGACAGGCTGAAACCTCAGAAATCAAGCCAGAGTTAAGAAAATGCTATAAGTCCCCTTAAGACTTGGACTGCTCCTTTCAGACAAGCATTAGCAAGGATGCACATTGATTCTATTTATGCTCTCACAGAAATTTTTCATCACTTTCAAAGTATTTATCTCTAGAAATCTTAATAACACAATTATCAACTAGCATTTTTATTGAACAGAGTTGTTCTAAGAGGACATTTGGACCATTTACTTAGTTGTTACCAATTTGAATGCCAGGCATCAATGATACAATTAGGAAACATATGACTCAATATCTATCTTAAACCATCTATTTATAGTATTAACATTTGGGAAAAATTACGTAGAAAATTTAAGAATAGAGACATGTATACACTAGAAAACTCTGGGAGCAAGACAGACCTATGCCAGTAATGGTAGAAGGGAGAGAGTCTAAAAATTTACAAAAATGTGGCTTTTATGATATCTCTTGAAAATGATAAAGCTGAACAAAAATTTTCTTTATGGGAGAAGAAAGCACCTGTACAAAGTATGCTTCCCTGGTGGCTCAGTCAATAAAGAATCTACCTGCAGTGAAGGATCCTGGGTTCGATTCCTATGTTGGGAATATCCTCTGGAGAAGGACATCCAACCCATTCCAGTATTCTTGCCTGGAGAATCCCCATGTATAGAGGAGTGTCGCAGGCTGCAGTTCATAGGGTCACAAAGAGTTGGGCATGGCCAAGCAACTAAGCACACACAGCACACACAAAATAAGAATATAGGAGAGATGATGGTTTTAGAGTTTGCAAGTTCTTGATATATGGAAATAATTTTGAAGTTGTGTAAGCCAGAATTAGCAATAAGTTATTTACTGAGAGATCTTTTGTTACGTATTTGTATCAATAATAATCCTAAATATTGTTCTATTTCTTTTCCCAGTGATAGCTGGAATCGTGGCTCAATGGAGAAATTTTAAATGGCTATTTGAAGCCTTGCAGAAGGAAGAAATTAAACTCAAAACAAGAACATATTTGGTTTTGTGGTCTGACTTAATCTTGATTTCCAGGTGTCATCAAGACTTCACAAATGAAGTGACAAATAAGCTTGATTAATGAACTAATCATTTAAACTTGACTTCTTTTTCTGTGATTTCTATTTAATTGTTTTCTAAATGGTCACAGGTGCACTAAATACCCCCCCCCCATTTATAAAGAGCTGAATATAGAAGAATAGCAAAGTTTTACATTAAGATTCTGATATAATGTGTGGGTTTGTGTCTATGGGGTCGCACAGAGTCGGACATGACTGAAGTGATTTAGCAGCAGCAGCAGTGGTTCAGAACATTGTTAAACAAGTTTACTGAGACTATCTGTCTTGACGGGATATTTTGTCTGATCAAGAATATTAAGTAAGTCCAGCTATAGATATATCAATGAAGATAAAGTTCAATCACTGCTTGAATATATAATTCCTCATCAATTAAATAATTCACTAGTAAATAACAGATCTTGTCTGTCTCCTTGATTTCTGACATGCATTCTGACAGCATTTAGCATAACAAAAGAATAGATATGCTTTACATAACTATGTCATTAAAACAGGAGAAGGGAGTGATTTAAATAAAACACTTTAAATATGGAAACTGTATTCCCAACCATGAAACAGGAGATTTAAAGAACCCCAGAGGTTATCAAGTCGAATCTCCTTATTTCACAGATGAGAAAAGTAAAGTTCACGACTGTAAGTGATTTCAACTGAGTAAATCACACTGGACTTCCAGTCTAGTGCTGCTTCAGTGGTGTTAATCTGTTTCCATGTTTCTTTATAAAATATCTTCCATATGTAAAATAGTACATATAAAAATTCACTCTCTAATTTGATATATAATGTAAAAACATAGACATATTACAATGATATTTCTGGGAGTCCTTGACAATAAGGTGTCTAAAGGATAACCATTTTAATCCATCAGTCATCATTATTTTTGGATGAGATCAAAGGCAGTTCTTCTTTACAGTACCTCAAAAGTCTTAAATTCATTTTAGCATAAATTATTATATAGTTCATTTTCAATTAGAGAGTTACTAGTATGATTTCTATTTCTAGATAAAGGAAGCAAGACAGAGAAGTTAAATAACTTGCTGAACACTACATAAATTGGAAATGGTATGGCTAGGATTAGAACCAAGGTAGTGCTCTAAATCATCACATTTTGCCAAGTCTCTGAAAAAGCCTTCCTAGCCTTGCAACACAGACCTCTAGCTATACATAAAAGATGGCTTCCTGAGCCAACCCTATTTCCTCCTTTTCTCTAATATCTCTTGGCTCCAGACTATATTGTAATCACATCAAGTGACTTTTTTTTTTTAAATAAACCTAGGGTAGCTATAATAAAAAAGACACACAGTAAAAGCTAATGTTGGTGAGGATACGGAGAAGTTGGCACTTGCACTCATTGCAGATGAGAATATAAAGTGGCATAATGCTTCTGAAAACAGTTTGGGAGTTTCACAAAATATTAAACAGAGAACTGCCACATAACAAAGCAATTCCTCTCTTAGGAATATCTTCCCAAGATAACTGAAAATATATGTCAATATTAAAAATTATTCACAGCTGTTTATAGTAGCATTCTTAATAATAGCAAAAAATAGAAATGGTACAAATATCCATTAGCTAATAAGTAGATAAGCAAAATGTGGTATAATTGTGCTGTTATGGTTAATTTTCTATCCCTTTGGCTAAGCTCTGATGGGCAGTTTGGTCAAACGCTAGTCTAGATATGGCTGTGAAAGAATTTTGTAGATACAATTAAGATTTACAACAATCAGGTTGAAAGTAAATAGATGGGGCAACACTTGATATGCAAACATTAATTTTAAAGAAAGAGGAATGGCTCTATTAGAACCTGATACAGTAGATATCAGAGCAAAGAAAATTACTAAGCAGATATATTTCATAGTGATAAAAAATAGTAAGACATAAAGATTCTAAATGTGTATACACCAAACAGTAAATCTCAATGAAGCAAAATTGATAGAGCTGAAAGGAGAGATTAACAAATCCACAATGTCCACAATTAACATTGTCCATTGAGTCAGCGATGCCATCCAGCCATCTCATCCTCTGTCATCCCCTTCTCCTCCTGCCCCCAATCCCTCCCAGCATCAGGGTCTTTTCCAATGAATCAACTCTTTCCATGAGGTGGTCAAAGTATTGGATTTTCAGCATCAGCATCAGTCCTTCCAATGAACACCACATTTACAGATTTCAGAAGTTTCTTCTCAACAACTGAATGATCTATTAGACTTAAGGAATCAATTATATAGAAACCTTGGGTAACATAATTCACTAAGGAATTAAATGAACATATATACAACACCTTATCCAACAATAGTAGAATACAGTTTTTCTAAGTGCACAGTGAACATTTGCCAAGATAAGCTATATCATGAGCCATATAAAACAAATTAAAATTAACAAATTGAAAATAATTAAAATTATAAAGTGTGTTCTATGATCATAAAAGAATCAATCTAGCAATCAATCACCAGAAAGACAATAAAAAACAAATCTCCAATACATGACAATACAAGATAGATACTTCTGAAGAAACCATAGATCAATGAAGAAGACCAATTAAATTAAATATAAATATAACAGCAAACGAAAGGACCCAAACTAAAAATAATTCAGATGCCCTTGAATAGATAAATGGTTAAACAGATTCTGTTACATACACACCATGAAATACTACTCTAGAATCAAAACTACCTTATATGTAATAACTTTGTAGAAGCTTCAGCGAATTACTCTGAGTTAAAAGAGATTATCCAAAACATTATAAACTGTATTCTTTCATTCATATAACATTTTTGAAATGAAGAAAAGATTGATGATTATCAGATTGAGGTCTATGGGAAGGAAAGGGCATGGGAGGAATGTTGCTGTGATTATAAAAGGGCAGTAAGGGGTAATGAAACTTCAGATTCTTAACTCTGTTCAGCTCAGTTCAGTTCAGTCGCTCAGTCCTGTCTGACTCTTTGCGAGCCCCATGAATCGCAGCATGCCAGGCCTCCCTGTCTATCACCAGCTCCCAGAGTTCACTCAAACTCATATCCATCGAGTCAGTGATGCCATCCAACCATCTCACCCTCTGTCATCCCCTTCTCCTCCTGCCCCCAATCCCTCCCAGCATCAGGGTCTTTTCCAATGAGGCAACTCTTCGCATGAGATAGTCAAAGTACTGGATTTTGAGCTTCAGCATCATTCCTTCCAAAGAACACCCAGGACTGATCTCCTTTAGAGTGGACTGGTTGGATCTCCTTGCAGTCCAAGGGACTCTCAAGAGTCTTCTCCAACACCACAGTTCAAAAGCATCAATTCTTCGGGACTAAACTTTCTTCACAGTCCAACTCTCACATCCATACATGACTACTGGAAAAACCATAGCCTTAACTAGACGGACCTTTGTTGGCAAGGTAATAGCTCTGCTTTTCAATATGCTATCTAGGTTGGTCATAACTTTCCTTCCAAGGAGTAAGCATTTTTTAATTTCATGGCTGCAACCACCATCTGCAGTGATTTTGGAGTCCCCCAAAATAAAGTCTGACACAGTTTCCACTGTCTCATCTATTTCCCATGAAGTGATGGGACCAGATGCCATGATCTTAGTTTTCTGAATGTTGAGCTTTAAGCCAACTTTTTCCCTCTCTTCTTTCACTTTCATCAAGAGGCTTTTTAGTTCCTCTTAACTCTGTTAGTAGATGCAAAAACCTACCTATGTAGTGAAATCATATAGAATAAAATGCAGATGCACATAATGATAAAAAGCCTCTTGATGAAAGTAAAAGAGGAGAGTGAAAAAGTTGATTTAAAAGTCAACTGTTATTTGCTCTTTGAAAATATTTCCTCTGTACTTGCCCAACTGTTTATATAGAATCTTACATAACTGATAGAGTGGTTTCTAAATTGTAACCCACAGACTTTTCAGGACTGTCTATATAGTTTGAAAATTCAAAATATTACTAGGAATTATTTCATGTTCACCATTTTTATTGTTCTAACATTTGCAGTCAGTACTTCTCAATTGTTTTTAAACGTTTGTATTATTCTTCCATACTTTTTAAACATACAGAACACACCTAAATACCACTGATGAAATGAAAGGTCTCATCTCAAGATTGGACTCCATATACCAACTTACTTACCCAGCATTTCCACTTCGATCTCTAATAGATAAGAAAGAAAACACTTCTATTTTCTGAAAACAGAGAAGATAATTCTAACAAAAGAAAAATTCTAAGACATTTCTGGACCAATGAAACAGACAAGGTTAGATGGACAAAGGATAAAGGAGAATCTACATGAGGAGAAAGTTGACAGGACTAAACAATACAACCACAACCCTTCCTCTAACAGAGGGTGGTAGAAACATGGACCAGTTGTGGAGGTGTGTACTTAAGTATGTTAATATGTAAAGCATATCAGTTTCTTATACTCTGAGCAACTGGCATTGTAATTCACATCGAGGTTTATTCAATTCAGTCTGCTCCCTCAGTAAAGTCAAATATTGTTAAGACACGTACTTTAATGTGAAAAATCAGTTAATGTAGGGGCAGAAATCTCTACTACATTTGAGAAACCTCTACAAAATTGAGAGAAGATACCATATATGGTATCTTTGAATCAAATTAGAGGCTATTTTTTTCAAGAGAGAAGAATGAAAATTCTTCCAAATGCTGATGACACATAGGGCAGAATGAAGATTAGTATATATATGACCTTCATGCGAGGAACGTGGTTGGGAATGTAATCAGTAGAAGTAGAGTTTATTGCTCTTGTCCTAATTCCCGCTCAGTCACATGCTGTTTTACTCACCACTGGTATGGTAAATCATTAGATTGCTTTTTATACCAGTAAAAATAAACTATAATAAATTCCTGTCCCTAAACTAAATTATAAGGACAAGTTCATTTTTGAATTTTTAAAGGAACAATTTATTTATGAGCCATGTAAATATAGGGGGCAGTAACTTACTGTCCACTGTGTGCTTTCAAATACATAAGAATTTAATTGATTAGAGTTTATTTTATTACACATAAAATAAAGTGTAGTAATAATAATAGCATTATAATACATGTCTAAAGATTTTGAGTAATTCTGGCAATTTTGTGTAATCTGAGTTTAAGCTCAATATTTTACTTTTCAAAATTTAATGTTATAAATAAGAAGCAGAAAATTAAAAATAGTTAGTTTCAGTTATTTAGTTAATTTTAAATTTATTTCACATCAAGTGAAAACAGTTATTAAGCACTTGCNGGCAATTTTGTGTAATCTGAGTTTAAGCTCAATATTTTACTTTTCAAAATTTAATGTTATAAATAAGAAGCAGAAAATTAAAAATAGTTAGTTTCAGTTATTTAGTTAATTTTAAATTTATTTCACATCAAGTGAAAACAGTTATTAAGCACTTGCCAAATAATGAAAATATTAACAGTTCTAACTGTTGGACTGTGAAGAAAACTAAGCATCGAAGAATTGATGCTTTTGAACTGTGGTGTTGGAGAAGACTCTTGAGAGTCCCATGGACTGCAAGNATATATGTATATATATATATATATATATATATAAGACAATTCTAATAAACTTAAAAATAAAAGTAAGTTTGAAAGTTTGGAAAGAACAATTTGTTTGCTTGCCGTGTTTTCAATTGATTATTTCAAGTAAAGGTAGCTTTTCTTTAGAAGCACAATAAAGCAAGCTCCAGCCAGAAAAAGAGCTGTCTCTTACTGGAACATGAAGAAGATAGAGAGCCAAAGGGTGCTTTCCAGTGGAGATGAAAGTCATAAAGTGTGTGAATTAAAAGGAACAGATTCATTTATCTTTGTCTTTTTACACCTGGACAGAATACTAAGAGCCATCTGTCAAAACTGCATTGAAAGCAATAAAGGGCATTTTGTTTATCTGTGAATAAATTAAATGGACCTGGATGGGATTTTAATGGAAATATATACAATTGAGATTTCCAAACAATCAAGCTTGGCATGTCCTTCAATAAGCTTTTGATGGGCCTTTTTAGAGGGCAATTCTCAAGGAGAATTCCCCTTTCCTCTTTCTCTTCTTGCAATACAGATATTCAACAATTGTTTTCCTTTTTAATATTTGACATATTTTGGATCAGTAGGAAATTAGAAAGAGTTCCAAATGATCTCCATCATGAAAGCTTTGCCTTGGGATGAATACATAGGTTAGGTGGGAAAAAATATGACTTTATTTAGAATGCTAATGGTGGATTTTAACTAAAATTGGTAGAAATAATGTTTCTTTCATAAACTGACATATTCTTAAAGAATACATTCAAAACACAATGATACTATACCAATCTCTTTATCTTCCTCTCAAAGAATAAAACATTAAACATGGCGGGGGGAAGAGAATCACATTTTTTTTTCAAACTTTAGTCTCTCTCGTTTTCACTCCATTATCTTAAAAAAAATGATGAAAATAAATTTGAGGAACACAGAATGACAAACCTCAAGATAAATAGAATAGAAAAATATATGAGAAAGTGAAATGCAATCAATGAATATTATGTCTGTCCTTGGAAATAGAAGTATAGAATGTTACATGATAGAGCTTATGAAAATCATGTTTGAAAGATTAATGTTAAAATATCCAGGTTTAATGTAAGTAACTGTAACAACCCTCCTTGCCAAAACTGAAAATACTGCACTAAAGTAAAATATTTCTTTTAAATATATCAATTTTTATACTTACATAGATTTGAACTCTTCAAAAGATCAGGTCCCATGATAGTGTAATTTGTAATAAAGGGACCCTCACAAAGTAGAGAAGTTCAATATTCAGAATAGTGCTATATTCTGAGGTGAATTTTTAAAATCTATAAATGATATAGAGTTGAGACATCTCTTATTTCCTTAAGATATCTTTAAACACTAAAAATATTTATGTAAGGGATTTCCCATATGGCACAGTAAGAACTTCAGAAAGCCAACTCTTCCTAAATTCAATCAGAACATTTGCAGACATTGTAAAAATCAACTTTTTCAGGATCCTGGAAAGTAACCATAAATTAATAATGATAAGTTGAATTCACACAAGGATATAAGGACTGCTTATAGAAAAAATTGCATAGGTAAATGCAAGCCATAATACATGCATCTTGTTTGTAGCCTTTTTCTTCTCTCACTTGATTTAAAATACAACTGCATAAAAAATTATTATAAAATAGTGTTTGTGTGCCTACTATGTATAGAGATATAAATTGACAATGGCACAAAGGTAAGGGGTAAAATTAAGCTATACTGAAGAAAAGATTTTGTATATTATTGAAACAAAGTTGGTATTAATCTTGACAGTTTTAAGGTGTTAATTATAATACTTAGGACAATCTCTATCAAAATAAGTTAAAATGCTAAAAGAAATAACAAGGGCATTAAAATGCTATACTAGAAAATGCCTATTTCACAAAAAAGACAGTAATAAAAGAATAGAGGAAAAAAGACATACAGAAAAGAGGAGGAAATAAGCAGAAATAAATCCTTTCTTTACCATGATTACTTTAGATATAAATTGATAAGCTGGCTTAAAACTCACATTCAGAAAACTAAGATCATGGAATCTGGTCTTATCACTCTAGTCAAATACATAGGGAAAAAATGGAAACAGTGGGAGATTATATTTTCTTGGCTTGAAAATCACTATGGACCATAACTGCAGCCACCAAATTAAAAGTCGCTTGCTCCTTGGAAGAAAATCTATGACAAACAAAGGCAGTGTATTAAAGTGACATCACTTTGCCAACAAAGGTCTGTATAGTCAAGGCTATGGTTTTTCCAGTAGTCATGTAGGGATGTGAGAGTTGGACTGTAAAGGCTGTTCAGTTCAGTTCAGTCGCTCAGTTGTGTCTGGCTCTTTGTGATCCCATGGACTGCAGCACACTAGGCCTCCCTGTCCATCATCAACTCCCAGAGTTTACTCAAACTCATGTCCATTGAGTCAGTGATGCCATCTAACCATCTCATCCGCTGTCATCCCCTTCTCCTTCCACCTTCAATCTTTTCCAGCATCAGGGCCTTTTCAAATGAATCAGTTCTTGCATCAGGTGACCAACGTATTGGAGTTTCAGCTTCAGCATCAGTCCTTCCAATGAATATTCAGTAATAATTTCCTTTAGAATGGACAGGTTGGATCTCCTTGCAGTCCAAGGGACTCTCAAGAGTCTTCTCCAACAACAGAGTTCAAAAGCATCAATTTTTTGGCACTCAGCTTTCTTTATAGTTCAACTTTCACATCCATACGTGACTACTGTAAAAACCATACCTTTAACTCAATAGACCTTTGTTGGTAATGTCTTTGCTTTTTAATATGTTGCCTAGGTTGGTCATAACTTTTCCTCCAAGAAGCAAGCTTTTTTAAATTTCATGGCTGCAGTCACTATCTGCAGTGATTTTGGAGCCCCCCAAAATAAAGTCTGTCACTGTTTCCACTGTCTCCCCATCTATTTGCCATGAAGTGATAGGACCAGATGCCATGATCTTAGTTTTTTGAATGTTTAAGCCAACTTTTTCACTCTCCTCTTTCACTTTCATCAAGGGTGAGTGACAAAGAATCGGTGCTTTCAAATTGCAATGCTGAGAAGACTCTTGAGAGTCTCTTGGACAGCAAAGAGATCAAACTAGTCAATCCTAAAGGAAATCAACCCTGTATACTCATTGGAAGGACTGATGCTGAAGCTGAAGTTCCAGTCCTTTGGCTATCTGATGTGAACACCTGCTCATCCTAAAAGACCCTGATGCTGGGAAAGATCGATAGCAGGAGAAGAGGGCAACAGAGAGTGAGATGGTTGGATGGCATCACCAATTCAATGGACATGAGTTTGATCAAACTCCAGGAGATATATAGTTAAGGACAGGGAAGCCTGGCATACTGTAGTCCATGAGATCTCAAAGAGTCAGACATGACTTAGACAAAGAGCAACAACAACAAATAAATTGATAAGGTTCTCCAATCAAAGGCAGAGTTTAGAAGAATAGATAAAGAAAACAAAAACAGAAACAAGATTCCACTGTAGCTTTCTACAAGAAACACATTTTAGATTCAATGTCATTCATCTTTATTATTTTTTTTCAAAGACACACGTCTGGGATGGAAACAGATATACTACAGAAACAATAACTAAAACAGTGCAGGGGTTACTATTTTAATATCAGGGAAAAAAAGCTTTAATACAAAAATTCTTATTAGAGGTGATATCTTATAATTCTAAAATAGCAATCCATTATAAAGATAACAGCTAAAACCATGCAGAGATTTAGAAATGCAGGTGATCATTATCCACAAAGGTCAAATTTAAGAACAATAGCAAAAAAAAAAAATAATAATAATAAATGCGCCTAACAACAAAGTCTCAAAGGAAAAAAAAAGCCAAAACTGATATGAGAGAAATATACAGTTTAACAGTAATAGATGGAATCTTTGATATCTTACTTTCAGTAATGGATGAAATGAGTAGGCTGAAGATCAGTAAGTAAACATAAGATATCAACAATAAAGAAGGCTGACAGCCAAAGAATTGATGCTTTTGAATTGTGGTGCTGAACAGTAACAAAGCTAGGCATCCTGCAGTCCATGGGGCCACAAAGAGTTGGACATAACTTAGTGACAGAACAACAACAAAAACATCCGTAACACAGTAAATCAACTACATCAAACAGACATCTCTACAAAAGTTCACCAGCAGCAGAATATACCCTCTTTTCAAGTTCATATGGCATGTTCTGTATCATAAATCATTGATATACCCTAAAATAATAGAGGTCATGCGAAGTCTGTTTTCTTATAGACATTGTATGAAATCAATGTAAAATAAAATCAGTTAGAAACTCAATTTTTAAGTATACAAATAATGAGTAAATAATATGAAATAATCAGCTAGTTTATATTTTTTAAAGCAAGTGCTTTTTTATTTTTTTTTTGCCTTAGTGGCATTTTGTGATGCAAAATGAATGTATAAATTGTTTACTAGAAAATATTAAGATTCAATTCTAGACAACAATTCTGTAGAAAAAAAATCAAATTCTTGGTCAAATTAGAATAAGAAGATAGATCAGACCAAGAAGTGATCACAAAATATGTGATAATTTAGAAATTAATTTTAAAATGGAGAAACAAGTCACCATCTCATTAGAAATATTTTTTAACATGTAGCTGTCATACAATAAATGAGCAAGGACTCTGATAATAGATTTTGTTTCAGAGTCAGGTTTAAATAAAACTCATTTCCCTATTGAATGTATTTCCATTTTAAGACATTTTTGTTTTGTTGTTGGGATAGTCTAGTGAGACCTCATATATGCCATATTACCAATCACAGTGCTGGTAAAGACACTGATAAGTGCTCATTTTATTTCAAATTCTGTATTCAGAAAAATAATCATTTCTGTATAATCAATTTAAAGACATTTCAACTGGAAAAGAAGCAGTGTGGCTTACTCTCTGTTTTTACTCTATTAGCATTAAATTTCTGCTATGGAAATAATTGTTTTTTAGTAATGCAGCTCTAAAATTAGAATGAATTAAGAGTTTTAAACTTAGAAGTGAAAAAGTACTATTAAAATGATTTTAGAGCAACAATCAATTTGTAGGTTGTGAACATCCTAAATTCTATACAGAAAAGTTATAAATTACTCTTTAATTGCTCAGCTAATTGGTAGCAATTGTCTAATCTTTGTTATTAAACAAAAAATGCTTTATCTTATTTTTATTGTTTTTCTTTAGGAAAAATTTAACCTAGCTTTAATCTTTAGAGAGTCCCTTGATGCCCTGCTGGTTCTTCTAAATGTGGCTTTGATAGTTCTTTCTGCCCCTGATATATTTAGTATTTTTGCAGAGCAATAAAAAGAATAGGGACCTAGGACTTTGACATACTTACATCTATAAATGTTACAGATTTTTATCAATTTTTTTACTTTATTATAATCTGATAGAATATGCTAGGGTAGCTACTCTTTCATCTATTGGACTTTGTACAAGATTTTTTTTTTTTTTTTTAGTGCTAATGGTAACAGTCTAAGGTTTAGGTGACTTACCTGCACACAGATAAAGGGATAAAGAGACAAGGTACTGCACAGAAATGGCCTTAAATTTGTTATCTTCACTGGCAAAGACATATTAGAAAATGAGTGAAGTGGAAATTCAAAAGGTAGCCTAAGAATAGTCACAGATTTTGAGTTAGACACATCAGGTGAGAATATAAAAATTCAGAGTATATGGGAAACTGAGGCAAATATAGTTTTAATCTTTAGTAAAAGAGACTATAGAAAATTTTTCATGATTTTCACCATTTTCTTTCATTTCTCCATATAAGACAAGTGCTGACAATATTATGTGAGTTATAAGTATAATCAAAATAACATTTCCTGACACATTGAGGCTAAATGAAAATGAATTAGCAAAACTCAATATAGAATTTTTTCTCTGAAATTTATTAACAAAAGGCCTTATCTCATGGCTAGAAATGGTATGTGTGAGTTTACTTGAAGGCAAGGAGATGGATTAAGTTACTTATTTTATCAGATACAAGAAAAGTAATATTATATAAGCATAACTGAAAGGAGTTTAGAGTAGGGGTTTCATATTTCCTAAATTTGAAATGTCAGATATAATTATCATTTATGTTCTCAAGATCTTTATTTCAAGGCTTATTTGAAAGAATGAACTGCTATGGGTCTTTCCATGTAGGCTAAGGCAAAATTACACATAGTTTGCTTCCATGAGTTTATCAAATGTTAAAACAAACAAATAAAAAACAGGGTTACAGAGTACAAAAAATAAGAAATGAATATTTCTCTTGCACCAGCTTTCGTATGGCAAACTGATGAGATGCAGGATGAACACAATCTTTTCATTTTCTAATATATCTTACAAGTATAATCAAAGCTACAGTTTTTTTAGTAGTCATGTACGGATATGAGAGTTGGACCATAAAGAAGGCTGAGTGCCAAAGAATTGATGCTTTCAAACTGTGGTGCTGGAGAAGACTCTTGAGAATCCCTTAGACTGCAAGGAGACCAAACCAGTCAATCCTAAAGGAAATCAACCCTGAATATTCATTGGAAGGACTATTGCTGAAGCTCCAATACTTTGGCCACCTGATGCAAAGGGTCGACTTATTGGAAAAGACCTTAATGCTGAGAAACACCNATCCCTTAGACTGCAAGGAGACCAAACCAGTCAATCCTAAAGGAAATCAACCCTGAATATTCATTGGAAGGACTATTGCTGAAGCTCCAATACTTTGGCCACCTGATGCAAAGGGTCGACTTATTGGAAAAGACCTTAATGCTGAGAAACACCGAGGGTAGAAGAGAAGGGGATGACAAAGGATGGGATGGTTGAATAGCATCACCAACTCAATGAACATGAATTCAAACAAACTCTGGGAGATACCGAAGAACAGGGAAGCCTAGTGTGCTGCAGTCCATGGGGGCACAAAGAGTTGGACATGACATAGCAACTGAAAAACAACAGTATCATCAATTATCTGTTTTATATCTTTTGACCATTCAGGGTTAGAACTTCTCTTTTGCTGTTCTATACTTCTATTTCCACATCCCTTACAGGAAGGGCTTCCCTCTTGGCTCAGCTGGTAAAGAATCTGCCTGTAATGCAGGAGACCTGGGTTCGATCCCTTGGTTGAGAAGATCCCCTGTAGAAGGGAAAGGCTAACCAATCCAGTATTCTGGCCTGGAGAATTCCATGGACTAGAGTTCATGGGGTCACACAGAATCGGACCGGACTGAGCAACTTTCACTTTCTTTACAGGAAGATCACTTTATCTTTGGGATTTTCAGTGATTAGAACTACGTTCCTGTCATCAGTCCAGCAGGATAACATTTTCCAAAAAATTAAAAATATGTGGTCCCAGTAATTTCTCTCTTATCTATGTGGTTGTAAACTAGAACAGAAGAGTTGAAGCATAATCTATCTCCCTTTGTACCCATTCTCTTTTAAACAATAACTAAGTTCAGAATTAATATACTTGTCCTGGAAGGCATGGACTGACAAACTTAGCCCAGTGTTACTCTAAACAATAGTTCATTGCTTTCCCCTTTGATTGTTTTCTGTTCTTTATATTCCACTTGTACTAATGCTTTAATATATTTATTTTTTCCTTTTGTACTATTTTAAATTAATTTGTTGTTCTCTATTTGGTTGTAAGAGTAAGACAAATCAAGAAATAATAGAATAACCTATAATGGAAAAAGAATCTGAAAAAGAAAAGAATATTTCTCAGAATATATATATATACACATATATATATTTCTGAATCACTTTGCTGTACACCTGAAACTAATATAGCATTATATAGTTAATTGTAAATTAACTATACTTCAATTTTAAAATGGTAAAAAATTAAAGAAATTAGTGTTTTCATTATGTGAAGTAGTTAGAGTTGGCCTTATATTTTACAGATTATTTTAGCAGAGCTAGTTTGAATATAAGACCTCTTCGTAAGGTTTATACCAACTCATGAGAATTCCTGAGTGCTTGAGGCTTACAATTAAAGATATAAAAGAAATATAATTTTGCTTGTCGTTATCTTATGGATGTACCTCTCAGAGGAATCTTACGCAGAAGGTTATTTGTTATTTACTTGAGATGGCATTTGTAGTGAGAACATGGGCACCAAGTCTGATGAGTAGAGGAATCTATGAAGTGGTGGAAAATAAAACATTTAGTCCTGCTCATCATTTAGTTATGAAATGAGAATATATACAGTCATTTTAAGCAACAGTCAATCTTTTAGGAGAAAACAGCTCAATCTGTCTCAGATTTTATCTGCTAGGGAGATAGGTGATCATCTGACATAATGGCAAAATAAATGAATCTTGATTTCCTCAAGGTGTTCTCTGAGTTCTTTGAACAAATTGCAAAGTAGTTGGTTTGATAAATTTGGGTGTGGCTAGTCCAGTCCCTAGGCATCTTGTGGCTTGCTGCTGGCCTTCATAGTCAGACTTGTGAAAGTGAAAGTCACTCAGTCCTGTCTGACTCTTTGTGACCCCATGGACTACTTCATGGAATTCTCCAGGCCAGAATACTGGAGTAGGTAGCCTTTCCCTTCTCCAGGAGATCTTTCCAACCCAGGGATTGAACCCAGGTCCCCCACATTGCAGGTGGATTTTTTTACCAGCTGAGTAATCTTTCTCAAATAAATCATACCTTGGAAACTAAAACCTGCTGATTTATTATCCTTGGCATTAGCCTTTACCTAGCTCCTAAATTAGGTATTGTACACACAATGCTTGTTCAAGGGTCATTTCAGCCCTGCCTAGGCAGACTTCATGGTCAGTCTATTAGCTCACAACTCAGTATCAGTGCTTACAAGGGGGATATCTGGGGTGAAATCTCATACTCACTGCCAGACCACACTTTCTTTGCCTTCTCAACAATGCTGCCAAGAGATCACATGAGTCTCTCTCCCTATAGACATCCAGACAACGTCAGAGAGGAGCAAACGTTGAGGGAACAATAACTGCAACGCAGAGTGATTATCTCAAAGAAATAGGTATGATGTAAAGGGACTCTATGAATCAGCCGCAGGGGCTGTTTTAATTTTTTTTTCCTCCTTCCCAGCCGGTAGAGTCTCTTACTGAATATTAGTAAATTATATAAAGAAAATGTGTTTCTTCTCTATATTTGACTTGCTGAGGGAGTGAATTTGTAACTCTCAGCACAGTATCTGTTTTTTACTCCTGTAAAGCTTCAAAATGGTCTTATTTTTTGAAGCATGTATGAGAGCTGATATTAGGGCTTCCCAAGTGGCTCAGTGGTAAAGAACTGCCTGCCAATGCAAGAACTGCAGCAGACACAAATTCTATTCCTTGGTCAGGAAGATATCCTGGAGGAGGAAATGGCAACCCACTCCAGTATTCTTGTCTGGAAAATCCCCATGGACCAGAGGAACCTGGTCACAAAGTTCATGGGGTCACAAAGAGTCGGCATGACTAAGCAACAGAACACCCATGTTAGACTCTAAAAGACACTGTGAATGTTCATTTTTAGCATAGAAATGAGCACAAACAATATTTACTATTTTCTATTGGTTAATTCTATTACCATAATTATAAAAAATGATACTAAATTAGAACTGCTAGATAAAGGAAAACTCTCATAACATCTGAGTGAATTTAATGTAAATAACATTTAACATGGAAAATTCCTCTCTTAGAATGGGCAAGCTTTTTACTCTTGGAAATATCTGATTGGAAAACATAACTTGTTAGATCTATGCTAACATGACTAAGAACTGGTCCATAGCTCTCCCCAATGCTCATAGCAACCGTTTATAAGACAAAATTTCTTCCAACTCTGTAAAATCGTATTTATTGAAACAAAGTTCCAATTATGAATATCTGAATGATATACACAGATTAATTTGTTTAAAAATATTATCTTCTTTAGGAAAAAAACCTAGGTATAATTCCACATGATATAATACATTATCATGTTAATCTTGTCCTTTTTACAGATGACCATACAGAATATAGAAATCTATCTCAATATGGGTCTCCATGGGGACTCAAAGAATCAAGTGTCTGGTTGCTCAATAAATGCTAACTGGCAAAGATGATAATGATATATAAACTCATTTCCCAAAGGGCCTTCTTAGTCTCTATTGGCTTCTACATCCCTCTACTTTAAAACTGAAAGGAAAAAAAGACACAAGAAATTATGATTTATAAGAAATGTAAGAAATATAAAAATTTCCTCAATTTGTGAAGTTTAACAAATATCTCATTATACATGTTAGTTGCACACACACTCATGTACACATAAACATACCATTCACTGTGATTAATTGGTTTATAATTATTACTTTGGAAGTCTCTTCTTTCTTGGAACTATAACAGGCACTTCAGAGCTTACTTGACCTTGAAGAAACACTGAAAAAGTCCTGATCTTCTGCTCATTCCTTTGTCATGTTTATTCCTGCTCTTGCATAAAACAACCATATAGGGCTGGCCTTGCCTGGCCCATATACTATTTCTTTGGCTGGAAGTAATGATATAAAGGAAGTCACAGGAACATACTGACAGTGCTAGAGCCTCAGGTCTCATCTTCAGCCACATTCATTTTATTTTCAGAGTTATTGCCTCTCTAGTGTATGCTTGCTGTATATTTTCCTTGTCTCTCTAGGGGACCCAAAATGTGACAAAGTGTCCTTATGTTAGGTGGCAATACAAGAAGGAAGGCAGGAGTGCATTTATGCCATCTTTCTGCTTTATATCCATTTCCAAACTGGCACCCTCCCCTTTTAATCTGTCTTTTGGCTTGGAGGTAAAAGGGAAAGCAGGTACTGTCCTTGCTTAACTGTTTTCATGACCTAAATCATCACTCTGGTTTTTACATCTTCTCATTTCTCTCAGTTTGATTCACCAGTAAACAAACACACATGTAAACATGTTAAAGGGATTTTTGTTTTTTTTTGATTGTTAGGATACTGGTATCTTTTGCCCAGATAGATGATTCTTGAGTGTGTCGGTCATGGGTTGTGGAAAGATTATCACATGTAGTTCTTGAAAATAGCTACATGGCAAGAAGGCTCTGGGTTCGTCATCAGTTCAGTCACTCAGTCGTGTCTGACTCTTTGCGACCTCATGGACTGCAGCATGTCAGGCTTCCCTGTCCATCACCAACTCCTGGAGCTTGCTCATATTCATGTTCATTGAGTCAGTGATGCCATCCAACTGTCTCATCCTCTGTTGTCCCCTTCTCCTGCCTTCAATCTTTCCCAGCATCAGGGTCTTTTCCAATGAGTCAGTTCTTCACATCATGTGACCAAGTATTAGAGGTTCAGCTTCAGGATGAGAGCTCCTCATCAGCTGACACAAATTGATATAAGTTATTAGGCTANGTCCCCTTCTCCTGCCTTCAATCTTTCCCAGCATCAGGGTCTTTTCCAATGAGTCAGTTCTTCACATCATGTGACCAAGTATTAGAGGTTCAGCTTCAGGATGAGAGCTCCTCATCAGCTGACACAAATTGATATAAGTTATTAGGCTAGATACTTCACAGAGTTCTGGAAAAGAGAGCTCTAAGACTCAGACAAAACAAATTAAATAGTTTATCTCTGATATAAAACAGTGTTTTGGAAGAAACAAATGACTCTAAATTCTACGTGTCAGAACATGATACTTTATGAATTCACTTTTTAAAAGTATAGGTTCAGTTGTGCTAATATAAAAATAAAATTGTTAATTATTCAATTATATATTTCATATTGTGTGAGGCATCATAATTGTCTTTTAAGGAGGAGTCAATTTTATCTAAATTGCTAAATTTATATGTGTAAAATTGTTTCTATTATTCTTCGATTACCCATTTGATATACAAGGTCTATAGTGATATCACTTGTTTCATTCTTCATATTGGTCACTTATAGTGTCTTTTTTTATACATTTGTCAGTCTTGCTAGAGATTTGTCTATCTCTTTGATCTTTCCAAAGAATGAACTTTTTGTGTCACTGATTTTATTATTTTTATTTTCAATCTCATTGACTTCTTCTTTTATCTTTATTATTTCTTCTGTTTGCTTGGGATTATTTTCTTTTGTACTCGTTTCTTGAGATTGTAAATGACTAATAGCTTTTTAATTTCAATTGTGCACTTGATGCTAAAATTTATCTTTCAGTATTCCTTCAACACTGTGTCACAAATTTTGATATACTTTATTGCAGTTTCATTCAGTTCAATATATTTTCTCATTTTCTCTTGGCACCTTCTTTTTGACCCTTGAATTAGTCACAAGTGGGTTACTTAGTTTCCAAGAGTTTGGAGATTTTAATTATCTGTCATTTATTTATAGTTTGGTTACACTGTGATCAAAGAAAACACTCTATGTGGGTTTAATTTATTAGAATATGTTAAAGATTTTTTAAAAATCCCTAATATAGCCTATATATATTTTGTGAGGACTTAAAATACAAATTCTACTGTTGGTTGGATTACTCTATGAATGTTAATTAGAACTTTCTGATTGATGCTTGCATGAGGTCTTCTATATCCTTGCTGTTTTTGTGTCTTGTTTTTTTANCAGGGTCTTTTCCAATGAGTCAGTTCTTCACATCATGTGACCAAGTATTAGAGGTTCAGCTTCAGGATGAGAGCTCCTCATCAGCTGACACAAATTGATATAAGTTATTAGGCTAGATACTTCACAGAGTTCTGGAAAAGAGAGCTCTAAGACTCAGACAAAACAAATTAAATAGTTTATCTCTGATATAAAACAGTGTTTTGGAAGAAACAAATGACTCTAAATTCTACGTGTCAGAACATGATACTTTATGAATTCACTTTTTAAAAGTATAGGTTCAGTTGTGCTAATATAAAAATAAAATTGTTAATTATTCAATTATATATTTCATATTGTGTGAGGCATCATAATTGTCTTTTAAGGAGGAGTCAATTTTATCTAAATTGCTAAATTTATATGTGTAAAATTGTTTCTATTATTCTTCGATTACCCATTTGATATACAAGGTCTATAGTGATATCACTTGTTTCATTCTTCATATTGGTCACTTATAGTGTCTTTTTTTATACATTTGTCAGTCTTGCTAGAGATTTGTCTATCTCTTTGATCTTTCCAAAGAATGAACTTTTTGTGTCACTGATTTTATTATTTTTATTTTCAATCTCATTGACTTCTTCTTTTATCTTTATTATTTCTTCTGTTTGCTTGGGATTATTTTCTTTTGTACTCGTTTCTTGAGATTGTAAATGACTAATAGCTTTTTAATTTCAATTGTGCACTTGATGCTAAAATTTATCTTTCAGTATTCCTTCAACACTGTGTCACAAATTTTGATATACTTTATTGCAGTTTCATTCAGTTCAATATATTTTCTCATTTTCTCTTGGCACCTTCTTTTTGACCCTTGAATTAGTCACAAGTGGGTTACTTAGTTTCCAAGAGTTTGGAGATTTTAATTATCTGTCATTTATTTATAGTTTGGTTACACTGTGATCAAAGAAAACACTCTATGTGGGTTTAATTTATTAGAATATGTTAAAGATTTTTTAAAAATCCCTAATATAGCCTATATATATTTTGTGAGGACTTAAAATACAAATTCTACTGTTGGTTGGATTACTCTATGAATGTTAATTAGAACTTTCTGATTGATGCTTGCATGAGGTCTTCTATATCCTTGCTGTTTTTGTGTCTTGTTTTTTTAAATTAACTTTTGAAAAACGGGTGGTAAAATCTCCAGCTTAAACATGGGTTTGTCTATGTTTCCTTTCAGTTCTATCAGTTTTGTTTCATATATTTTGAGATATAATGGCTTGGTGCATATACATTTAGGATTGCCATACTTTCCTAAAAGGTTAGGTGGACTAATCTTTTATCATTATATAATGCCCCTCTCTATCACTGATAATTATTTTTGGCTAATATTATCTGATATTAATAGAGTTAGTCTGGGTTCTTTCTGATAAATATTTGTTTGCTGCATATTTTTCCATCCTTTTAATTTTAGCCTGCCTAATTTATTATGTTTGAAGCAAATTTCTTGTAGACAGTCCATCAGTTCAGTTCAGTTCAGTCACTCAGTTGTGTCCGACTCTTTGCGACCCCATGAATTGCAGCACGCCAGGCCTCCCTGTCCATCACCAACTCCCAGAGTTCACTCAGATTCACGTCCATCGAGTCTGTGATGCCATCCAGCCATCTCATCTTCTGTCGTCCCCTTTTCCTCCTGCCCCCAATCCCTCCCAGCATCAAAGTCTCTTCCAATGAGTCAACACTTTGCATGAGATGGCCAAAGTACTGGAGTTTCAGCTTTAGCATCATTCCTTCCAAAGAAATCCCAGGGCTGATCTCCTTCAGAATGGACTGGTTGGATCTCCTTGCAGTCCAAGGGACTCTCAAGAGTCTTTTCCAACTTCATAGTTTTGCTTAATTAAAAAATATATTTTTAGAAGTATTTGAAAATAGAATTGTTAAAATTAATGTGAATTATCCAAAGAATTGCGTCCATTTTTCTACTTGTCAGGCATCTGTTCAGCATATCACATACATTAATTTTATAAGCCATGGTATTCTTTACTTTTGAAAACTTCTCACTTATAACCCTCACATACAGGTTATCTGTATTGCCCAATTGTTCAGTTTTTCTTCTAACACAAGAATTCTGTTGTCTTCTGTGATCAAACTATGTGGCAATTTCCATACATCTTTGCTACATCAAGGAATGTATATGAATCACTTACAAATTTCCTTCATGGTTGCCTCCATCACCATCTCTCAGGAAGCCCAGAAATGTCAATTTTATTCCTCCTTCCTTAATCTGATGCACATTCAGATTGTAAATATTGTTCTAGAAGCAGTCATGTGCCAAAAGACTGCTGTAAGAGAGACATATGTTTGTTCAGGTAGTTACTCCTACACAGCATAGTCTGTTCTCTAATCACATTTGCACTATAGTTGATTTTGCTCCACATAGAGAAAGCAGATGTATTTCCTCAGGCAGCAACTTATTTTTACAGAAATTAACCAGTATGGGATAACAGTTCTGATATGATATGCTTAGATATATTTTCTAAAAAGTTAATTCTTCAGTATCTAGTACTTTTGTGTTGTTTGCATATAATTACATAAGTATTTCAGGATCATGACACTCCATACTTCTAATAATGCAGTCCTCTAAAAATATTGCTGTGCTATTTTGCTTATGTAGCAACTGAAGCAAAAAAAACACAAAAAAATCCTATATGAAATGACTATGCTTAAAATTTACAAATTATCTCTCTCTAAAATCCTCTGCATGTTTTAATTTCAATTTGTGGGCACAAAAAAAAGAAGCATGGATAAAAAGAACTTTCCAAAGGCAAAACTTCATAATTTCTCAAAAGAAACTGGAATACAGTTATCTTCTGAGGTAACTGAAGGCTGAAATATCTCCACGACAAAAAAGTAAGGTAACTTGTGGGCAGGTTTTAAAGGTATAACTTCAGGAAAGGCCCTATTGAACTAAACATTCACAGTGGTGCTAAATTTAAAATTACTTTCACATTCCTACTTAAATCTGGAGCAATCATAAGTTGGTCATGAAAAAATATGTCTTTGTGCCAAGTAAAAATTAGAAAACTGAGAAGAGTATGAATTATTTTAGCAATCTTAAAAAAAATTGTGCTATTAATCAGAATCAACAACATTAAACTCTAAAATATTTGCGAAAAAATCCGAGGGCAGAGAATGCTTAAATGAAAAGACTATATTCTGTAGCTCTCAAGGGAAGACTTGTTAGTCAGTAGAAACAAACTTGATGTTGATGTGTGATAATTTTGGTAAAGTATATCTAACAGACCACCACCAAGATTATCATATATGTACAAAATAATTATCAAAATGAAAGAGAAAGATAAATAACCTCAATAACTGAATCAAAATAATCCTCAAAAAGCCCCTAGTTAATATGCTTAGAGAAATTCAAGTGATATGACTCAGAAAATATAAACAGTATAATATAAATAAGAAACATTCACAGAGATATATTAAAAAAGAGCTAATGTTGGTAATTCCTTTATGTATAAAATATAAAAATAAGTAAATAAACAAATACAGTAAGTAGATAACATGGAGAAATTTCTCAAAAGTTTTGTTTCTTCAAAGAGCTAATGAAGACTAAAAGCTACAAAAGACTTGACTAAAGAAAAAACTCAGATATGAGAACAGTGCTTCTCAAAGTGTAATATGTGGGTTACTTTTACTATCAACAGTGAGGATTTTTAATAATCAGAAACAATTTCCCAGACCTAGAAAACATCTATTAAATTAGATTTTCTATAAGTATAGCTAAGACCAGAGAAGGCAACGGCACCCCACTCCAGTACTCTTGCCTGGAAAATCCCACGGACAGAGGAGCCTGGTAGGCTGCAGTCCATGGGGTTGCTAAGAGTCGGACATGACTGAGCTACTTCACTGTCACTTTTCACTTTCCTGCATTGGAGAAGGAAATGGCAACCCACTCCAGTGTTCTTGCCTGGAGAATCCCAGGGACAGGAGAGCCTGGTGGGCTGCCGTCTATGGGGTTGCACAGAGTCGGACATGACTATAAGTGACTTAGCAGCAGCAGCATAGCTAAGACAGATGCATTTTAATATGGCTGATGATCTTACGGTTACTACATTTACTACTAAAATCATTTAAAAGATTCCAAAATTTTTAAATAACTTTCAAGTAGTTTAATGATTTCAGGTATTTTTAACCCTACTTTTTAACCTTTCTGTTCTGAATTTGAGAAACCTTTCAAAAACTAATATATATTTATCTTGATAATGTAAAAGGAAGTGTCTGTATGTTCCCATAACTCCATATTACACTTTAAATCTCCATGAAAATATTTGTTTAATATGGGCTGTTTGTTAACCTTCCTTCATCACCAAATTCTAAAATTCAGGAAACTGATTTAATTAATTAGGCGTTAAGTCAGTGTATGACATAATGTGCTGATTAAATGTCCTTTGAATTAAGTACACTGTCTTAACATAACATTTACTTGTGGTTATTGAGCAACTGAAATGTAGCTAGTCAGAATTTCTAAGTAAAAAAAGGGAAGAATATCTCACTAGTATATTTTAAAATCATTATATGCTGAAATGATTTGTTGAAAAGTGGCAAATAAATGTAAACAACAAAACCATTTTTAGATGCTAATTATTCTAAATATTTTTAGCAGATTTTCCCATTCTCTCTAGGCTTTCTTTTAAAGGTGTATTAGAGGCTATTTAAAAAGTTGTAGATTATAAGTTTTTGTTTCCTAATCAAAAAAAGCATTCTCATTAAGCCCCTTGAGTTTCATGCAGCAGATTGCCAAGAATCACGTGTGAAATGATTAGGGAATGAGAAGCATCCAAAAGTTTACCTTGCATTCATCTTTTCTTGTCTTAAAAGTACAAGCAACAAATGGGGAACTCTATTAAGGTTTTAATTAATTCCTATTTCTAACCTAGAAAACTGTGACAAGACTTTCTGCTTAGTAGGTTTTTGCCTGTTAGTTTTAAAATTAAGAAGTATCGGGCTCACATTATCACATGGAAATATCAGTATTTTTAAAGATTATTTCAAGTAAAATTATAAAGACATGATTTGCTCTTTCATGTGCTATTAATCAGAATCAACAACATTAAACTCTAAAATATTTGCCTAGAAATGAACATACTAGGAAAAATGTGTGATAATGATTTGTTCTGGATGTTGATTTTTATTTTTTCAATGAAATACAGTGTCATAAATTTTAGGTGGAAAATATAGGAATATTTTTTCATTATAAGGACACAATATCAAGTAATCATTCTGTTTTTGGTCTCTTTAAAGTTTGCCGTATCTAGTTAATTCATTTCACTATAATATAAATGCAATCAGCAAACATTGTAAATACATACTGTCTTACTACATGAAAAAGCATGATTCTCAAATGTCCAAGTTCAGATTGGTATTGACAGATTTTCATAATGGCATTAACTGTCATAATATATCAGAATAGGAAAAGTGGGTCTAAATTAATAATAATAATCATCTAGATCAATAGATTAATTTGATATTAATAGATTAGGAACTGCATTTAAACCCACTTTTTCTATTAATAGATTAACTGGGCTTCCCTGATAGCCCAGATGGTAAAGAATCTGCCTGCAATGCAGGATATCCCAGTTTGATCCCTTGTAGAAATGAAGGCTACCCATTCATTTAGTCTTGGACTTCCCTGGAGGCTCAGATGGTAAAGAATCTGCCTCTAATGTAGGAGACGTGGGTTCAATCCCTTGGTTGGGAAGATCCCGTGGATAATACCCACTCCAGTATTCTTGCCTGTTAGTTTTAAAATTAAGAATTCTATGGACAGAGGAGTCTGGCAGGCTGCAGTCCATGGGGTCACAAAGACACAGTCACTCATGGGATCACTCAGACACAACCGAGTGACTGTCATTACTACTAAAAGATTAATTATTTCAACAATATTCAATTTTATTCATGATCATTTCCTTAATGGACAGAAAAAAATCATCAGGTTACTGAATGGAATTTGCTTTTCCTATATATTCACTGCAACATTTTTTCAATTTTTACTAGAAAATAATTTTATTATATATCCAATCCCCTTTGTTTGGGTGTTTATTTTTAATCCACAAATAAGTTGGACAATTAATTTCTTCTTTATCTGTACTCTGCAAGGTCTTTCATCACTACTGTTTTCCATGCTTTAGTAGTTTTGGAAGAAATGCTATTTTAATTATAAATAAAAGACAAGCAAAAACAATTCAAAGTGTCACTGTTACAACTTTCACAGACCAGAACTTAGAGAAAATGTGATTGAAGAAACAGAGATGATGTCTGTGGTCCATATATAATCACAGTATTTTTGGAAATCATGTAAAAAAATGGAGACACAAATTAAAGTATAATAATGCAATAGTGTTAGAAACGTTGGCTCAAGAAATAAATGTTGTGTTACCATTAAAAATTTCCAAGAGTGCAAGAGGGCCTTATATTTATGAGAAATGTTCAGTATGATTTGTAATTTTTCTTTTGGTTTAATATTTAAGGGAAAACTCCAAAGTCTTCTAATTTTCTTGATTTCATTTATTAAGTTTTTTCATGATGTTTGATGTGGTTCATTTTACAGCAAAAATCAGTAATTATATGAAGACCAAATAGAAAGTGGATGTCCAATAATTATTTGACTAAAGACAAGTAGTTGGCGCAGACGGCGGCGTGCCACTCCGCGTCCTCCCGTGGTGAAGCCCCGTGGGTGTCATCGCAAGACGAGCTCGCCGAAATGGCCGCCGTCAGTCAAGGAAACTTTGAGGGAAAGTTTGAGTCACTGGCCCTTGCAGAACTTGCTAAAAAGCAGCCATGGTGGCGCACGCTGTTGGGGCAGGAATCTGGGCCTTCAGCCGAAAAGTATAGTGTGGCAACCCAGCTGTTAATTGGAGGTGTCACTGGATGGTGCACAGGTTTCATATTCCAGAAGGTTGGAAAACTGGCTGCAACGGCTGTGGGAGGTGGATTTTTTTCTGCTTCAGCTTGCAAACCATACTGGCTACATCAAAGTGGACTGGCAGCGTGTAGAGAAGGACATGAAGAAGGCCAAGGAACAGCTGAAGATCCGCAAGAGCAGCCAGATACCTACAGAGGTCAAGAGCAAAGCAGAGGAGGTGGTGTCGTTTGTGAAGAAGAACGTTCTAGTGACTGGTGGCTTTTTCGGAGGCTTTCTGCTGGGCGTGGCATCCTAGAGGGGATGACTTCATCACCATTAGTCCTAGCTTTGCCAACCAGCAGCCTGTCTCCTCCACCCTAGGACAGAAAACTCCTCCTCTTCCTCCTCCAGTGGCTTTGTAGGCATCTGGTGGTTCAAGTTGGGAATGGCCCCACTGTGAGCTTGACGGCAATGGAAGAAACCATAGATGTTAGCGCTTATCTAGCACACTCCCCTGGGACTAATCTGTAGGTCAGCAAGTATATTCCTTTTTCATGTAAGATACTTCCCAGAACACAGGACAAGATGACACGCCGAGTGGATCTTCAAAGGTTGCCCCACACTTGATTTGGAAAAGACATTGCAAGCATATAAGATACCTCATTAAGTTTTGCATGGAAAGGAACTGAATACACTGGCCTTTAAGCTTGAAAGATTTTGCAATTGTGGTGTCTACTTTCTCTTAGTAGATTTGAGATTACAGAAAGAGAACTACTCTTAGTGTGTGACAGTTGAAAAATCCAAATATGGAATGAACTTGTCCTAAAGTGACATACGAAGAACTGAAGCTGTGTTTGGTGGGAAGGCCTTTAGGGAAACCAAGGAGTTGATACCATTTAGGATGGTCAGACTTAGTGAATCATTTAAAGGCATTCAGATATTATCTAGGGATGTTTTCCACCACACAGGGTAATGCATCTCATGGCTGTTTCCAAAGGGTTTATTGATGGTAAAATAAGTGACTTTAGGTGTAAGAGGGACGAAGCTCTTGGGTTTTTATTTAATAGAAAGGGTTTGAAGCTTTGAAATGTGAACTTTTCTTTACTTCTGGTCAAAACATCAGGGGTAGCCTGTAGCTCCTCTGTGTCAATTCTGTTTCTTTATCCAGAGTTTTAAAATGGTGGCATTTCCANCGAAGCTCTTGGGTTTTTATTTAATAGAAAGGGTTTGAAGCTTTGAAATGTGAACTTTTCTTTACTTCTGGTCAAAACATCAGGGGTAGCCTGTAGCTCCTCTGTGTCAATTCTGTTTCTTTATCCAGAGTTTTAAAATGGTGGCATTTCCAAGCATTAACAATTTAGAACAGTAGCATCAAAGGTATTTACTGTCTCATGATGACCCCAACTCTGTGAATTTATCTTTAGAATTCAAGTTTATACATACACCCATCCTTAGAAATAAGACATTTTCTGTAACGACCTTTTACCATGTCTGGAATATCCAGTGTAGAAAGGCAAGGCTGTGTCTTCACTTGTATACATGGAGTCAAGCACTTAGTAGATACTCAGTCTGTTGAATATATGAGTAATGAGGTCATAGAAAAGTATGTGGAAAATGGGGTGATCAGCAGGATTTTTGAGACTTGATGAGTTCTGAAAATGCCGAAAACTCGGAATTACTTCTTAAACTTGCAGGTGATCCCTTATAAAATGTATGTTTTCAATGCCTTCCTTTTAAAATGTTTGCCTTTTAACTTGAATTTGGAAATTGTAGCTACTAGCAGATGTGTGGAATTTTTTAGAATTCATCCGTCTGCATTTTTCTCCTTATTGTACTATTTTAAGGCAACATTAAGTAGTTTTGCTTGTAACATATGTGGATTATATACAAATCATAATGGTATGAGCCACATTGTCCTATATTTTTGTATAAGAACTCAAAATTTTTTCACTTTTTCTTATGCTCAGACATATGTAAACATATAAATGTTCAAATATATATGAAAGTACAGTGACCCCCATGGACCCACCACCCACCTAATAATGATCATCAAAATACAGTTTGTTTTATCAGTAGCTTTGAAACAAAACAAACAANCACTTTTTCTTATGCTCAGACATATGTAAACATATAAATGTTCAAATATATATGAAAGTACAGTGACCCCCATGGACCCACCACCCACCTAATAATGATCATCAAAATACAGTTTGTTTTATCAGTAGCTTTGAAACAAAACAAACAAACAAAAAAGACAAGTTGTTAAAAAAGGGAAGAAATTTAAGCAACACCTTAAGAGTCTTTTACTCAGAAAACAATAATAAGAAGCAATTTGCATTTTAAAACTAATGTCTGACTTGTGATTATGTTTTCTGTAAAAACAAAAACAAAACTTGATTTTGCTTAATAGGCTGTAGAAAGTCTCATGAATTTTATTGCCAACTTTAAATACAAAAACAAACAGACAATAATGTTATTCCATCATGAGAGAGCTGAATATTCTAATAAATCCAAATTCATTAAAATATAGAGAATGCCAAGAAATTCCTAGGAAAAAGATACCTAAATTTACTTTCATTCCTGACAAAGTGGTAGGAAGAGGAGGGGTTTGCATTAAATATTGGTGATAAAAGAGTCATATTTTAAATAAACTTTAGCATCTATGTGAGGATGGTGTAATAGACGGAAATTACCAGGAGCTTTCAATATAGACAGTGTGTACCCACCATCTGCACTTTCCCAAAGGAAATCTCTGAACAGTTTACTGAAAAGGGAAAACTGAGAGACTATCATGTAAGATAGAAGCAGGGCCAGAGTTAAAAAACATCACCCACATATTCCTAGACTTTACTGAAAGTAAGCCAATCATTATTGGCTTCTGGTTCTTGAAGGCTGGGTGCAAAAGAGGAGACCCAAAAGAAATCACTTGGAAGCTCTCTGAATCTTTGCTGAGTATACAACAGAGGTCCTTCAAATGTTGGAGATGGGACATTAAGGTAGAGAGATTCGGTGCCGGGACTGAAATTAGAATCTATAGAAACTCCACTAGACCAACAAAAAAGTGGCAACCAGGTAGCAAAGAAGAGCAAAATCTCCCATGAGTCAGAAAGCTAACTGCTAGACTAGAGAGAAAAAGTATCTTGAATGTTAGTGTTTCTGGTATTTTGATATCAAACCAGGCTAAACATTAAATGGGCTTCCTTGGTGGCTCAGCTGGTAAAAGAATCTGCCTGCAATTCAGGAGACCCGGGTTCAATCCCTGGTTTGGGAAGATCTGGAGAAGAGAATGGCAGCCTACTCCAGTATTCTTGCTTAAAGAATTCCATGGAAAGAAAAGGAAATAGCAGCCCACTTCAGTGTTCTTGCCTGGAGAATCCCAGGGACAAGGGAGCCTGGTGGGCTGCCATCTATGGGATCACACAGAGTCAGACACGACTGAAGTGACTTAGCAGCAAACGTTAAATACAGATTCCACGTTAATAGTTTGAACCACAGAAGAAACTGGAATTAACTTTGGTTTCAACACAATATACATTCTGCTCAATTCAGATTAGTGGGCTTGGAAAAGAAGTGATCTCCCCTGCTCTGAGTGTAAATATTATTTACCTCCATTTGCACTACTTACTAGCATGCATTATCTGGCAGGTGAAGAAGCAAGATAAGGTGACATATGATTAAGAAAGAAAGGTACAATAAAAGCAGACTAAAAATGGATAAAATGTAGGAATTATCAAAAAATTTTAAGGACTATGACAAACATGATAAAAGATTAGTTTACAGAATGGAAACTATGAATATATAGTGAGTGATATCAGTAGAGAGAGGAAATTATAAAAAATGAGTCAACTAAAAATGCTAAAACTTAAAAGAAATGTGATAAAGATGACAAATTCTATTTAAGATCTTAAAAACTGATTCCATTGCCAATACTTATGATCACAAATATTGATCAATAGGAATTATCCTAAGTTAATCAGGAAAAATATGGTAAAAAAAGTGACCTTGTACTTGTGACCCATACAAAAATGTCAGTCTATAATACTATCAGGGAAGAGGGAAAAAAAATGGAGCAGAAGAAATACTTGAATAGATAATGCCTGAGAATTTTACAAAACTGATAATAGACATCAACCCAAAGATATATAAATATTAATGTGAACAAGCTGGATTAAAAAAAAAAAAACAGAACCCAAAATGGAAAGACACATAAGTACATCAGAGGTGAGCTACTGAAAATAAAAAACAAATTACTTTAAAAACACATTCCATAGAGTGGATAAAGGAGTAAAAAAAAAAAAAAAAAAGACACTTCCAATATAGTGGGTAAAGGTTAAGAATGACAGCTGTCTTCTCATCAGACATGAAGGCAGAAGAATTGGGACATTATCTTTAAAGTACTGAAAGAATACAATTGTCATCCAAGAATTGCTTTGACAGCAAAATAACTGTCCAATTGAAGTACTCCTTAGAGGTAAATTTGTAGATTTAAAAGTTTCTGTCATAAAAAGTATAAAATTAATTATTTTAGCTTCAACCTTAGAACGCTAGTTAGAAAGGAACACATTAAACCTAGTTATATAGAAGAAATGAGTGAATGAAAATAACTGTGGATATCAATCAAATACACAAAAAATAGAGAAAAACCTGGTGATGAGTAGATTTCTGAAAAAAATAAATAAAATTGACTATCTTCCAGTCAAAGTAGTTGAGAATAAAAGTCACAGAAAACAGAATGATAGATATCATGAAGGAAGGAGAAAAAATTATTACAAATGACATAGACATTAAATAAGATATATTATGAAAACATCTTGGCAATAAACTTTCTGATTTTGATGAAATTTATATATTTCTGGAGAAACACAACTTACAAAAACTGAGACAAAAAAGGAGTAGATAATTTAAATAGTCTAGTAAGTGATTTAAAAATTATTCTTAGAGAATTATTGTCAGGAAAAAAGTTATTATGAAGAAAATTACAGCCATATGCCCTCATTAGGAAATTCAATAAAAATTCAGGAAATATATAGAATCATTTTTATACAAATTGTTTTATGAACCTGATACTCAAAAATGATACTCAAACTATAAATATAGACAGAAAAGTACATAATATTAATAAATTGAGTGCTGCAATATATAAAAAGGATAACATTTTACAACTTAATTGAATTTAAAGACAATGTAATATTCAAGAATCATTCATTATAACTTATACACACTGCTATATATAAAATATGTAATTAATATGGATCTACTGTATAGCACAGGGAACTCTACTTAATATTCTATAATGGCCTATATAGGAAAAGAATCTAAAAAAGAGTGGATACATGTGTATGTATAACTGATTTTGCTTTGCTGCACACCTGAAACTAACACATTATAAAACTATACTCAAAAATACTTGTCATTAAATATAATTCAACATGTTAACTGAATAATAAATAAATCATATAACTATCTAAATAGTTGCAGGAAAAAAAGATTTGGAAAAAACTCTCATAATCTCGAGTAAATTTAATTTAAAAAAGCAATGCCAACAATCTGGTCAAAGACATCTTGAAAAAAACTACCCGTCACACTTAATCATGAAAATTTTGAGCACTTTAACCCTAAGGTTGAATGAATGCCAATTAATTCGTTTGTAATTTATCCAGATTATTTACATTAAGATATTTAATTCTTGGTAACTAAGTAGATTGTTTGCCATATATCTTAGTATGTGTAATAAGATATATTTATTTTTCATATCAAAAGTATAGTGAGCTTTATTTTCTAATATAAGATTTTCTGGTTATATGGATAATTTTATTTTCTATTCTGTATAAGAAAACTGAATATTTTTCCACATTCTGAAGTGTAGGCAAACAATATTAGTTTATGATTTATTGAAATAGAAACTTAAAAAAAAAAAAGAAACCTAAAGCCTCCTTGAGAACAGAAGGAGACTAACAAGAAGTATTGATTAAAAGTTTGCATGTATTCTAAAGTGAAAATTCTCAGTGCAGTATCTCATTTTCACTTTTCTAAGTCCCAGACTATAAACACAGTTACATTTATTTTCCTAAATGGGTGTATAACTGAAGCTTATGTTCATATGTCAGGTCAACATAAGCCTCAAAGTCTCATGATTGGCTGGCAAAATTCTTATATATTAGATGTATAATTAATTATAATTAACAATAATGTATATATATAATATATATGCAATATAATGTATAATTAATGTATAATTTATTAGAATTCCTAAATATGTTATCTATTTGGCTTTTTATATGGCCTGATAGAATCATTTAGCATTTTAAAATATGCTATTCTTGCTTCCAGTAGTAGAGGACACTGAAAAGACTGGCTCACATCAGAGGCAGCAAAATCCTATACCACGTGCTCCAGAGCTTCTGTGTATTTAATGTCTGATTAGAGGTTATGTTTAAAACCACCACGTTTTTCTCCTTGTCCACAATATTTTTTATATGTTGCATATCTTTGCTAGCTATAAGGGATTTTAATGGTACCTTATTTTTAGCATCTTTAGATCATGACTACTGGTTTCTTTAATGTAAGTCACACACAGTATGCATTGTCCATGTCTTCCTTTCGTTAATTTATTAACTCATATTTATTGTGCACCTATTCATTTCAAGCTGGAAATTACGTGTTGAACCGATAAGTACAATTCCTTCTCCCAAGAAGCTTATATCCTAGAGTAGGAAAGATTGATAATAAGTAAATAAATTTGTTATTTAGATGTGATTGAGAGTAACCAGAAGACCACATTTTATAGTACGGTGAGGTAAAAAGTAGATCTGGATGAACACTCATGAAAATGATCTTTTTTCCATGTTACATTTTAAATCGTATTTGCCTACCAATGAACAATATATCAAGTAAGGAACTGGATGCACATGTTTTGAATTTATGGGAAAGTTCAACACTTAGAGTGAACAGTTAGGAATAGAAAGTACGCACATGTGCATGTGCGCGTGCACACACACACACACACACACACACACACACACACACTGCTTTGCTTTGTTAGTAAGTCATGTCTGATTCTTTTGTGACCAGTGGAGTGTAGCCAGATGGTTCCTCTATCCCTGGAATTTCCCAGGCAAAAATACTGGAAGGGGTTGCCATTTCCTTCTCCAGGATATAGGTGGTTATTAATGTAATACACCTAGATAAAATATTGAGGAAAGAATATATATAGATTTTATATGTAGAAGAATATATATAGATTTTCTACAACCAAGCGCTAGCATGCCACCAGTTAGAGATCAAGCAGAAAAAGTGAATCAGGCAATAAAGAATAAAACCTCAAAAGAAAGCCAGTAGAGTGGTTCAGGTTAGACCTTATCAAACAGATTCTGAAAAGTCCATCTATCATCAAATCTTGTGTACAATAATAGAAAGATAGAAACTTAATAACACTTATTTATATAAGCAGTAAATAACTATGAGAACTTGAAAGATTTAATATCTATTTGAAACTGGAGAATAATTTCATTCCTAGAAAATGTGCCATGATTATTTTAGACAAAGATGACTTTCAGTTATTAATTTTCAGATTACTACTTTAACCAATAAAGTTTTTCTTAATAGAATATTCTTGCTTTTGACTTTCTTGTGACCCCAGAATTAGAGGTCAGCAAAGTTCTCTCATTATAACAGTCATGCATATTCAAAATACTCATGCATATTCAAGTGCTACAGATTTTTTTGCTTACACTAAAGAATTTCCAAAATGATAGAGATTGATCTTTCTCTTGTCACCATCTTTGAAAGTTGCTTGGTTTCACTGATATTTACATTAACCCTATCACTTATATAATAAACTTGCAAAGCATATTCATCACAGGTCAATCATGACAGGTTTTATGACTGAAAATATACAACAAAAATTCCCTTTTATAATGCCGAGAAATATGTGTTAGCAAAGAAAACACCTTTAGTGGGCTTTAGTTCTGCATTTTATGGGCTTCTCCGGTAGCTCAGCTGGTAAAGAATCTGCCTGCAATGCAGGAGACCCTTGTGATTGAGTTAAAAGATATCTTTCTTTCTCCTTTCAGGATCCATCTCACATGTTCTGCTGTGTTTTCAGCTTCAGAGTGTATAAGTTAAAGTTTTGAAGATGGAAATCAGTGCCCCCTCTTGACTCATTATGGCATCAACTCCATCCTACATGTCTGTTCAGTTCAGTCTCTCAGTTGTGTCTGACTATTTGCAACCCCATGGACTGCAGCACCCCAGGCCTCCCTGTCCATCACCAACTCCCAGAGTTTAGTCAAACTCATGCCCATTGAGTCAGTGATGCCATCCAACCACCTCATCCTCTGTTACCACCTTCTCCTCCCACCTTCTATCTTTCCCGGCATCAGGGTCTTTTCAAATGAGTCAGTTCTTCATCTCAGGTGGACAAATTATTGGAGTTTCACCTTCAGCATCTGTCCTTCCAATGAATATTCAGGACTGATTTCATTTAAGATTGACTGGTTTGATATCCTTGCAGTCCAAGGGACTCTCAAGAGTCTTCTCCAACACCACAGTTAAAAAGTGTAAGTATATTTGCTTCCTTTTCTGACACTACATTTATCAGATCTGGCTTTAGAGTATGATATTTGCTGAGAAAATGTTATGGACTGATTTATGCATACCACCGCACACAAAATTTTTTTGCTGAAATCCTAACCCCAAATGTGACTGTATTTTGAGATAAGAGCTTTTAAAGATGATATAACTATAGTTAAAATTAAGTTGCAAGGGTGGGGTCCTAATTCAATAGAAGTGGTGTCCTTATATAAAGGAACTCTAGTGATTTATTTCTCTCTGATATGCAGACGAGAAGAAGCCATGTAAAGACTTAGCAGAAGGTGACTGTCTGCAAGCCAGAAACAGAGGCCTCACCAGAAACATAATCTACTGGCACCTCAATCTGGAACTCCTAGCTTCCAAAACTGGGAAAAAATAAATTTCTATTGCTTATGCTACCCAGTCTGTGGTATTTCATTATGGCAGGCTAAGAAAATGAATACATGAGAACATATTGTGACCAGATGACTGGGCTCAATTATGTCCAAGTTTGGAGGTGCAGATGCTTTGTTTGTTTCAATATTTTTCTACCAAATTATTTCTCATTCTTAAAATCAAACCATACAAATATGCTGAAAAATATTTAATTTCAGTATAAATTATAAAAATACACTGAGTGGGCATCTAAAGGTCCCTGAGCTATCCACTCCTCCCCTCTGTGCTTTTGAGTGGGGTGACCCATGCTCAGAAGGACCCTGACGTGTGGGAGAGGTGGTGCTGTCCAGACCCGCTTGCTCTGCTCCTGGCCCACTCTGGTTTGTACACTGAGAACTTTGCATAAAACTGGGGTCCCGCACCCATGCCTCTCCCCGCCCTGGGACCCGGCTCATGCAGCAGGAAGCATCTGGCAGGGGTCAGCGGGCAATCTGCACTGCAGAGGCATGGTGTCCTGGGCATGGAGGCCTGGCTCATCACCATGGACCCCTTGGGCTGGGAATGGGCAGCTCCCCAGGAAGGCATCTTTTCTTGTCATCACTTCTTTCCTTCCTGTGTTTTCCAGGATGGCATAAAAGCCCCTCTATGCCAGCTACAGCCCCAAGATCATAAGACCCCATCCTTGTTCCCCCGAGACCACCAAAGTGCTGTTATGTCCACTGCACAGATGGGGCTTACTGAGCCCTGCCAGGCCGGGGTTTCTGTTTCTGGCCTGGGTCAGGGAAGGCGGTCTCCCCTGGTCGCCCAGCTCTGCAGGGGTAGGTGGGTGGCACTTCCCAGGGTGGCCCCAGCCTGAGGGAGGGGGGGTCTCTGCTGCAGCTTTCAGCTGCTCCGGGGAGCCCTGGGCTGCTGCCACCCACAGGGGTCCTCCGCTGCCCAGGAGGCTTGTGGGCCTCATGTGATGTTGGAGCATCCTCCTGGCCCCAGGGGCCGGCACCCCCACACTCAGTCCCTCCCCCTTTCCTGGAGGCAGGGGGTGGGGAGCATTCTGTGACGTGTCCCCCACCCCTCTGTGCTGGAGGCAACTCAGTGTAACCCTGTGCCTGGGTTTCCCTCGCCCTGTTGGGGCCCCCTCTCCAGTGGGTGGCTATAAAAATAGCACTTGCTTTCAGTTAGGAGCTGGGGCCGGCGGGGGTCCGGTTTCCCTGCTCCTGGAGGAATTACCGGCCCACATGTTGCCAGGAGCCTTGGCTGGGAGAGGCAAGCGTGGCTCCAAGCCGGCGAGCGGGCGGCGGCGCAGATGGAAACTCGATCCCGGCTCAGCAGACTGTTTGATTTATTTTAAAATCAAGCAGATGGCTGCTGCAGGGGTTTGTTTAAGTTCAGCTCCGAGCCGGGCCCACGGCCAGGAGCCTTGGGGCAGCTGCGCCAAAAATTTTTCAATGACTTTGGTCGTCTAACCACCTCTTCCCTCCCTTTTGAACTTGAGCCTCACCACACACATGTCGGCCGCTCGCGCCATCTCCACGCGGCCTGGCTGTGCCCAGCTCTCCGGTCCCCCCTTTGCCTTGCCGCGTCCACCTCTTTGTCCTCCCGTATCTGTCTGTCTCTGAGTCTGTGTGTCTCCTGGTTTCTGGGTCTCCTCACTACTCCCTTCCCCGGAAAATGTCCCAGCTCCCCCCTGGGCGCCCTGGCTTCCTCTGCACCCCTCTGCGCCACCCTCACCCACCCCCAGCAGCACCACTCCGGCCATCGGCGTGTGGGAGAACAGCCAAGCTTTGTGGCCACGCAGCGTCCCCTGGGCTGTCCCCTCTCCGAAACACTGTGGCTGGGAAAACCAGGCCTCGACCGTAAAATCCTGGAGTAGACCAGCCCTCTGAGGGCAAGCGGCTCGGCTCCTGCCCAGGGCAGGGAGGCCGGGCGGCCTGTAGCTGTCCCTGCTTGGGGTGGAGCGGGTAGCCTGGGCTCCCACGAGGAGCCCTCTGTGTGGCTATGTGTCTGGGGAGGCCGGCCGGGGGCTGCCAGTGGGGTTCACGCGCCCCCACATGCTCATGCACAGATACTCACACTTCCCCCAACACTGCTGGTAGACAGACCAGGTCATATCCCCCAGACCCCCAGGTGAATTGACTGGTTCCCTGTTCAAAAGCANCTGAAAAATATTTAATTTCAGTATAAATTATAAAAATACACTGAGAAAAAATTGCTATTTTGTGATTCTTTGTGTTTTTGATGCTAGCATCTTACATGTTTATTCATTTTTCTACTATACTTTGTAGACGTCTATGTGGTATGTTCATGAATAAATTGATTTCATTTTCTATAAACTTTGTGTACTTGGTGAAAACTGTTTTATTCAATTTTCTAGTTCACTTTATTTAGCATATTTGCTTCTAAGTGATTTTTAGTAATTTTGAAGGGAATACAATTAGTTTTTTAAGGAGAAATAATCAGAATCATTGAGAGTATGTAAAGGTGTTATATTTGGCTCTGAAAGTAAATCCAAAAGTGATTTTCTATATATGTCTGGACAATAAGAATATGTTAGAGAAATGAGAAAATTCATTTGTTGGTAATAACTGATCAATTGAGAAACACCTAGGATTTAGAGAAAGGAAAGTATAAAGTACTTTAACTGGAGGTCAATGCATCAAGACAGGACACCGATAAAGAGTTATTTACCTGATTACAAGAAACTAGCCAAGTAGTATTGTCACAGTCAGGGGCCAGCATTATATTAGTAGAAACAAGGATTTATTACTTTTTAGTTCCACAGAGTCGAATGTTGTCATATGTTGGGGACGCTTCAGGTATAAAAATTCAAATAAGTGATCCCCATTCAGGAATATATCTTTTAGATAAAGACTGAACATTCACTTTTTATTTCCTACTTTTGCATTCCAGTCCACTATGATGAAAAGGACATCTTTTTTTTTTTGGTGCTAGTTCTAGGTCCTGTAGGTTTTTTCATAGAACCGTTCAACTTCAGCTTCTTTGGCATTAGTGGTTGCAGTATAGATTTGGATTACTGTGATACTGAACAGTCCTTTTCACTATAGGGGACTGAAATGCAAGAGTAGGAAGTCAAGAGATACCTGGAGTAACAGGCAAGTTTGGCCTTGGAGTACACAATGAAGCAGGGTAAAGGCTAACACAGTTTTGCCAAGAGAACACACTGATCATAGCAAACACCTTCCAACAACACAAGAGCAACTCTACACATGGACCTCACCAGATATTCGATACTGAAATCAAATTGAATATATTATTTGCAGCTGAAGATAGAGAAGCTCTATTCAGTCAGCAAAAACAAGACCAGGAGTTGTCTGTGGCTCAGATCGTGAAAACCTTACAGCAAAACTAAGACTTAAATTGAAGAAAGTAGGGAAAACCTCTAGGTAATTCAAGTTTCACCTAAATCAAATCCGTTATGATTACACAGTTGAGGTGACAAATAGATTCAAGGGATCAGATCTGATAGTGTCCGACAAGCTATGGACAGAGGTACATAACATGGTACAGGAGGTGGTGCTCAAAACCATTCCTGAGAAAAACAAGTGCAAAATAACAAAATGGTTGTCTGAGGAGGCCTTAAAAATAGCTGAGAAAAGAGAAGAGAAAGGCAAAGGAGAAAAGGAAAGATATATTCATCTGAATGCAGAGTTCCAGAGAATAGCAAGGAGAGATAAGAAAGTCTTTTTAAGTGAACAACGTGAAGAAATAGAGGAAAACAATAGAATGGGAAAGACTAGAGATCTCTTCAAGAAAATTAGAGATACCAAGGGAACATTTCATGCAAAGATGGGCACAATATGGACAGAAATGGCATAGACATAACAGAAGCAGACTATATTATGAACAGNAGACTAGAGATCTCTTCAAGAAAATTAGAGATACCAAGGGAACATTTCATGCAAAGATGGGCACAATATGGACAGAAATGGCATAGACATAACAGAAGCAGACTATATTATGAACAGGTGGAAGAACTATACAAAAAATATCTTAATGTCCCAGATAATCATGATGGTGTGATCACGCACCAGGAGCCAGACATCCTGGTGTGTGAAGTCAAGTAGGTCTTCAGAAGCACAATGATGAACAAAGTTAGTGGAGGTGATGGAATCCCATCTGAGCTATTTCAAATCCTACAAGATGATGCTGTGAAAGTGCTGCACTCAATACACCAGCACTTTTGGAAAACTCAGCTGTGGGCATAGAACTGGAAAAATGTCACCTGTCATTACAATTCTAAAGAAAGCAATGTCAAAGAATGTTCAAACTACCACACAATTGCACCCATTTCACATGCTAGCAAAGTAATGCTCAAAAGCTTTCAAGCTAGGCCTCAACAGTATGTGAACTGAGAACTTCAAGATGCACAAGCAAGGTTTAGAATAGGCAGAGGAACCAGAGATCAAATTACCAATATCCATTGGATCATAGAAAAAGCATTCCAGAAAAACATCTACTTCTGCTTCACTGACTATACTAAAGCTTTTGCCTGTGTAGATCACAGCAAACTATGGAAAATTCTCCAAGAGGTGGGAATACCAGGCCATGATATCTGCCTCTTGTAAAACTGTATGCAGGTCAAGAAGTGACTATTAGAAGCGGACACGGAATAATGGACTGGTTCCAAATTGGTGAAAGGAATATGTCAAAGCTCTATATTGTCACCCAGGTTATTTAATTTGTATATAGAGTACATCATGAGAAATTCCAGGCTGGATGAAGCACAGACTGAAATCAAGATTGTTGAGAGAAAGATCAATATCCTCACATAGGCAGATGACACCACACTTATGGCAGAAAGAAAAGAGGAATTAAAGTGCCTCTTGATGAAAATGAAAGAGGAGAGTGAAAAACTGGCTTAAAACCCAACATTCTAAAAAGAAGGTCATGTCATCTGGCCCCATCATTTCATGGCAAATAGATGGGGAAACAATGAAAACAGTGACAGACTTTATTTTCTTGGGCTCCAAAATCACTGTAGACAGTGACTGCAGCAATGAAAAGAAATCTCCTTGTTGGAAGAAAAGCAATGGCAAATCAAAACATCATATTAANCATGGCAAATAGATGGGGAAACAATGAAAACAGTGACAGACTTTATTTTCTTGGGCTCCAAAATCACTGTAGACAGTGACTGCAGCAATGAAAAGAAATCTCCTTGTTGGAAGAAAAGCAATGGCAAATCAAAACATCATATTAAAAAGCAGAGACATTACTTTTCTGACAAGGTCCATCTAGTCAAAGCTATGGTTTTTCCGGTGGTCATGTATGGATGTGAGAACTGGACCATAAAAAAGGCCAAGCATCAAAGAATTGATGCCTTCAAATGTGGTGCTGGAGAACAGTCTTGAGAGTCCCTTGGACAGCAAGGAGATCAAATTAGTCAATCATAAAGGGAATCAGTCCTGAATATTCATTGGAAGGACTGATGCTGAAGCTGAAACTCTAATACTTTGGCCCCCTGATGTGAGGAGCTGACTCATTGGAAAAGACTCTGATTCTGGGAAAGATTTTAGGTGGGAGGGGAAGGGACAACAGAGGATGAGATAGATGGATGTCATGACAAACTCAATGGACATGAGTTTGAGCAAGCTCCAGGAGATGGTGAAGGACAAGGAAGCCTGGTGTGCTGCAGTCCATGGGGTGGCAAAGAATCAGACATGATTGAGTGACTGAATAACAACAAAACATTCACTCATTATTCACTAAATATTCTTTTTTTAAAAATTAATTAATTATTTTTTTTTTTTTTACTTTATTTTACTTCACAATACTCTATTGTCTTTGCCATACATCGACGTGATTCCACCACAGGTGTACACGAGCTCCCAATCCTGAATCCCCCTCCCACCTCCCACCCCACAACGTCTCTCTGGATCATCTCCGTGCACCAGCCCCAAGTATCCTGCATCCTGCATCTAACGTAGACCGGCGCCTCGTTTCTTACATGATAGTATACATGCTTCAATGCCATTCTGTTTTTGATACTTTGGTAGATACTGGAGCTATAAATATCAAAACATAAATAAGATTCATCCTTACAATCAAGTATCTTATTCTAGTGGAAAAAGAGGATACTTATAACACAGTATGATAGAAGCAAGCAAAGTAATTATGGGACCACAGAGTAACAAGTCAGAAAAAAATGTAACAGAAAATTCCTGAAGTGAATGGACACTTTAAGTAAGTTTGGAGATAGATAAATTCAGAAGAATAATTGACTAGTATCTATTATTGAGAGATATTCAAAGAACCACAAATGCTACTATATCATTAGTTACTTATGGAAGGAAAGTAATATGAAGGACAGTCAGCTTCATATACAAAGACCAGATCAGGGAGGTTGTGTGCCAATATAACAGTCATCAAGAACCACTTGATGATTTTTAGGAACTTTCTATGCCAAGTTTTGTGTTTTATACACTTCACTTAGATAGCACTCTGGAAGGAGTTTGGAACTGAAGTAGTGATGCAGTTTCAAATTGAGAAAGGTAGACATTTAGCTAACAATAGTGAATCAGGAAAAATAACTGACTGAGAAATATTCATATGGTTAAATGAACAAGATATTGACACTAAATTTTCTGTTCAAGTGTGTAACAGAAAAAAGTGCTAATTTAAAGATATCCAATGCTGGCAACTAAGACAAAAGCAGTGCCTTACCCACAGATGGAGAATGCACAGACGAACAGATGTGAATGATGGGATAAGAGGAATTCAAATTTATATATTTAGTTTTTATTTCCTTCTTTCTTTCTTTCTTTCTCTTTATTCTTTCCTCCCTCCTTCTTCCTCTATTCTTTCCTTCCTTCTTTCTTCACTCTTCCCTTCTCTTTCCCCTCCCTTCTCTCCTTATCCCTTTTTTCCTTTCATCTTGAGTTACACAGAAGTAAATATATTCAATCCATCTTGGATAAATGATCTGGACTCAAACAAACAAAAAATCTCTACATCAAGAATCAAGAAGAAATAGAAACAGTGATGAATTCTACTTTATGGACAGAACATGGTGAAGAGTGATTTAAAGGGCCATGGTTCTAAACAGAGGAATGTAACAGGTAGAAACTAAGGCAGAAGGCTAGTCATATGAACACAACCAAGATAAAGCTACAGAAAAAGATGATAGAGGTGCAGAGTTACTACTCTTTGAAGCAACAGAAATTCCTAGATTTATTTGAATGAATATAGCAGTTTTCAATCCTTATAAGCTAATAAAAAAAACTGTGGAATCATCATCATTATTTTAGGCCAATGAAGTTTGATAGAGTGGGCAGTTTATTCTGTATTTATCATTTCTGAAACATTCTCTCTCCTTTGTTGTTCTCTGTGCTCTATGCGGATAATTCATCTTATTGTACTAGTTGGGATTCTTATTCTCTTGGTTTCTAGTGAGGTTCAGATAATGCAAAGTATTGGCAGGAGATTGTGAGTCAAAGAAAGTTTGGAGAGAATTATTTTTTTGGTTGTCTCCCACCAGTCTGTGGTTAAATTAGTGGTCAATTTCCACCTGTAGCCATAGCTCCTTTTTAGCCATCCTCTCCCAAATTTACGCTTTCCTCAGGTTCAATTTACCAACTTTTCTTCTCCACTTAGACCAATGTATAATAATTCAGATTGTTCCTAGTTGCTGGGTATATTATCCTTCTTTGTTAATTCCCTTAATTTTACCCATAGATTTATACATAATCTCCTTGTTAAATTCTATTTACTTTTCTCTTTGAGTAAGTCATTCTTCTGGGAGCAGAACTGGTACAGTAATTAGTACCATGAGTAGATCCAAGAAAAGTACTCTAAAAATAAGATTCTGGATTTGGTACATCAATCAATTAAATTAATTTATGGACAACTTCTTTGTTGAAGAAAAAATATGAAACTAATAATCCAAGACAGTGGTACTATGAATGCTTTAGTTATACACAATAGTGGCACAGGGTTAAAGAGAGATGGAGAGTTAAACATTGGAAGAAAAAGTGGGCTTAGCACTTAGACATATGGAGTCAATGGCAATTACAGTAAATCTCCTACATGAGTGAGTTCTGTTCAAAGAACATGCTCATAAGTCTAATTTGTTTGTAAGTCCAACAAAGTTAGCCCTAGTTACACAACTAGCACAGCTGGCTATAATGTACTGTACTCTAATAGGTTTATAATACTTTTTACACAAATAATACATAAAAAACAAGCACAAAAATAAAACATTTTTAATCTTACAGAGTGCTTGCATGCTAAGTCACTTCAGTCCTGTCTTACTCTATGTAATTCTGTGGACTGTAGCCTACAAGCTTCCTCTGTCCATGGAATGCTCCAGGCAAGAATACTGGAGTGGGCTGCCATGCCCTCCTCCAGGTATCTTCCCAACCCAGGGATCAAACCCTTGTCTCTTATGTCTCTTGCATAGGCAGGCAGGTTCTTACCACTAGCTTCACCTGGGAAATCCAAAGCTCAACCATCTCCCAACTGTATTACAGCTGACATACAGGGGATGGCATCAAGTCAGCAGGCAAGAAGGGTTACTGACTGGAGGAGGGTGAGAAGGTGAGAGATGGTAGAGCTGAAGGATCATCAGCAATAGTAGATGATGGGCAAGCTTCAATTTCACTAATGCTTGACATTGATGGCACAGGTTCTGGTTCCTTGCTGCATTCAATTCTAGCTATCCTTTTGAAAAAAAAGATCCAGTGATGTCTGGGTAGCAGCTCTTATGTTCATGTCATAGATGACATTATACTAGATTGCATTTTGAATGGCTGCTGCAACCTTTGTGGGCCATTCTATGTTTAGGTCCTGTGCTTGAAATAATGATACCATACTACTGTACTCTATACCATACTGTACAGTAAAATACAACTTAGTGCACAGCCACTTGTAGAGGGTACATCCATGTGACAATGTACGCCAGACACGTGAACCGTGCACATGATTGGACACGCAAACACACATTTGCAACTGGAAGGTTTGCATGTTGGGCACTTACCGTGTAAAGTTTACTGAGTGTTCTGAAAGCTTCTGCTGCCCTAGAGAGTATAAAATACAATAAAATATAGATTTAATGTCTTAAATTCATAAACTCAATAAACCTGACTAAAAATTAGAAAGATGAGAAAGCCTCCTTGACATTTTTAGAGTAATCCCTTATCTGGAGTATGTAAAGGGCAGACACAGATGAAGTTAAGCCTAGAACATGAATGTAATGCTTGTAGGTTAGAAGCACCAAATAAATACACATCTCTGCCAGGCATCTTATGTTCAAAAAAGGGCAGTGGTAATGAAGCATGCATTAGAACAATTCTCACTAAACAGAAACTTCAATTATACACACATAAATTTGGTACTCTTGAACTCTAACATGTCAGGAAAGTTTTTGAAAGTAGAAACTTGTCTATATTCTCATACTTATAAGTACTTGAAAGAAAACTCTTTGCAGCAACAAAAGAAAAATTTTTTTTTCTTATTTTTTTAAATTTTTTTTATTTATTTATTTTTAAATTTAACTTTACAATACTCTATTGGGTTTGCCATACATCGACATGAATCCACCACAGGTGTACACAAGCTCCCAATCCCGAATCCCCCTCCCACCTCCCAGCCCACAACGTCTCTCTGGATCCTCCCCGTACACCAGCCCCAAGCATCGTGCATCCTGTATCAAACATAGACTGGTGATTCGTTTCTTTTTTTTTTTTTTTTTGCATAATAGTCTATATTAGTTTACTGACCAGACATTTTACAGATAGTATTTAATAGTCAAGAATTGTGTATTTTTCAATTTTTTTTAAAATTTATTTATTTATTTATTTTTNCTCCCCGTACACCAGCCCCAAGCATCGTGCATCCTGTATCAAACATAGACTGGTGATTCGTTTCTTTTTTTTTTTTTTTTTGCATAATAGTCTATATTAGTTTACTGACCAGACATTTTACAGATAGTATTTAATAGTCAAGAATTGTGTATTTTTCAATTTTTTTTAAAATTTATTTATTTATTTATTTTTAAATTTAACTTACATAATAGTATATATGCTTCAATGCCATTCTCCCAGATCATCCCGCCCTCTCCTACTCCCTCTGAGGCCAAAAGTCCATTGTCTATGTCTGTGTCCTTTTGTTGTCACACATACAGGGTCGTCCTTACTATCATTCTAAATTCCGTATATATGTGTCAGTATGCTGTATTGGTGTTTTTCTTTCTGGCTTACTTCACTCTGTATAATAGGCTCCAGTTTCATCCATCTCATTAGAACTGATTCAAATTTATTCTTTTTAATGGCAGAGTAGTACTCCATTGTGTATATATGCCACAGCTTGCTTATCCATTCATCTGTTGATGGACATCTAGGTTGTTTCCATGTCCTGGCTATTATAAACAGTGCTGCGATGAACATTGGGGTACATGTGTCTCTTTCAATTCTGGTTTCCTTGGTGTATATGCCCAGCAGTGGGATTGCTGGGTCATAAGGCAAGAAGAGATAGGGTGAAAGGTATTGTGAAGCTCATTTTAGCTTAACTCATGTATCATTTCCAACCCGTAATTACTTTTTTATACACTATCCAAAACCAGAATGAAATGTCTTGTGATGCAGTGTGCTTCTTATCCTGGGAGGCTTTACATTAGAGGCAACTCTTTTTTCCCTAAACATCCTCAAGTTTTTCCCATCTTAAAAAACAAACAAACAAATGAATAAAAAGAAACCCTACCTCCCATTTCTCCTTCCCCTGAAAGCCCAAGTTCTTAAGAGAACAGTGTATAGTTGCATGGGCACTTACTTCCTTACCTCCTACATGCTCTTTGACCCCTGCCATTGGGCTTCTGTTCTCCCTAACCAATATAGGTTAATCTTACCAAAGTCTCCACCTGAATGTTTCTTTTTGCTTGTTAAATCCAAAGGATACTTTTTAGATATTAATCGGTCTTCCTGAAGCATTTGAGCCTGTCAGCCACTTCTTAAATTCCCTCATCCTCAGCCTTCCGTGACATCTAGATCTCTTGGTTTCCACATGACTTTCTTCCTGGTCCTTCTTAGGCTCTTCTCCTTTTCCCCAGGATTTGTTCCCCAGACCTTCTCTTCTTCCTTTACACTGCCTGCATGATTTTATACTCTTTCCCACTCTCAGGTGGCCCCCTGCTCTGATAGCTTCCAGATCCATGTCTCGTCTCTGATCTCACCCTGTGCTTCCTGTCTGAAAACCCACTGGCCTTCTGGACATCTCCACTTGAGTTTTTCAGAGGGTTCTCCAACCTACTGTGTCCAAAATTTGTTTGATCATCTTCTGCTCCTTCCAGGTGTAGTCTTATCCCTGTGTTCCCTGTGCCAGTGAACAGCACCGACCATCCAGCTGCTTGAGCCAGAGTCGTTCCTGGCTCTCACTCCTCCTCCTTCACAAAGTCCTCCTGACTCTGTATCTTTAATGTCCCTTTTCTTCCATCTTCTTAACCACGGCCCTAGATCAGAGTCTCATTATCTCTTGATTGGATTACTACGGTATTCTCCTGTTTTCCCTGACTCTAGTCATGGTCTCCTTAAATCCATGCACAAATTGCTACCAGAGTGGTTTTCCTAAAATGCACATCTCATTGTGTTACTCCATTTGTTACGGTATTCATAGGTATCTTCCCACTGGGATTAAATTCAAACTTTTCTTAAAGGACAGCGTGGCTCTTATTTGTCTGTCTGTGCGGAATTTCTCTAGTTGTGGCAAGTAGGGGCTACTCTCTAGTTGCAGTTCATGGGCTCTTCATTGCAGTGGCTTCTCTTGTTGCAGAGTATGGGCTCTAGAGCTCAGATTCAGTAGTTGTGGCACACAGGCTTAGTTGCCCCTCAGCATGTGGGGCCTTCCGGGACCAGGGATCGAACTCGTGTCCCCTGCACTGGCAGGGAGATTCTTACCATCTGGACTCCAAGAAAGTCCCTCAAGCTCTTGATACTATAGACCTTTTGNGTGGCACACAGGCTTAGTTGCCCCTCAGCATGTGGGGCCTTCCGGGACCAGGGATCGAACTCGTGTCCCCTGCACTGGCAGGGAGATTCTTACCATCTGGACTCCAAGAAAGTCCCTCAAGCTCTTGATACTATAGACCTTTTGGAACCTGACTGCTGACTTCTCTGGTTTTGCCTTTTGCACTCTATACTTCTGCTGTCTCAGGGTTTTAACCGAACAGGTCATGCTCCCAAGTCTCAGTGCAGTCTCCTCTTTAATCCTTCCTGGCTCTTCAACTACCCTGACCAATTTCTGTGCATCTTTGAGTACTCATCAAGTCTTACCTCTTCCTTCTCCCTTTTGAGGAGATCCTGATAACAACAGTATTAAAGATAATAACATGGACAGAGGAGCCTGGTGGGTTACAGTTCATGGGGTTACAAAGAGTCAGACACAACCGAGTAACTAACAACAACAATGACAATAACAGTAACACTGAGTACTTTCTATGTGCCAGACGCTGTTCATTTCATTCTCATAATATCCCATGAGTTATGACATTCCCGTTTACAGACTAGGAGTCTAAGGCAAAGAAGTAAAATAATAGCTCGAGTTGGCAGAGCTAGTAAGTGGTGGAACTGGGATTCAAATCCCAGTAGTCTGACTCCAGAGCCCTGGCTCTCAACCCTTTTGCTGCAGAATGTCNTTTACAGACTAGGAGTCTAAGGCAAAGAAGTAAAATAATAGCTCGAGTTGGCAGAGCTAGTAAGTGGTGGAACTGGGATTCAAATCCCAGTAGTCTGACTCCAGAGCCCTGGCTCTCAACCCTTTTGCTGCAGAATGTCTCGATTCACAAAGCTTTGGATGTCTCTGGGATCAGACCTGGCAGGGTGCTCAGTTCCACCCCAGAACCAGTTCCTAGTCCTTTCTTTGTATGGATCTGGGTGACCCCTCAGACAGCCACGTGTTAGCCTGTGGCCACAGGACTGCCGAGTGACACTCTTTCCCACCTTGTGTCTAAGAATTCCCTTGGATTTCAGGGTCCCCTACATGACCCTCTATGACATCTTCTTATCTAAAAGTTTTGTGTGACCCCCTGGCTATGGAATCCTATGACTGCCTCTCACTATTCTGTGCCTATCCTCTGCCTCATCTGAAACACATGTACCCATGGTTGGTGATAGCTCGCCATGCTCTCTGCTGGAGCTTGGCTCCTTGTTTTCAGACCACATCCCCCTTGATAGCTCCACGAGCCTATTTGAGACATCCCTCTCAGTTGTAATTTTTACAATATAGTAAAGAAGAGTGTAGCATTTGCAGTCAATCTCGCAGTCAATCTCTTCTTTCCTTTTGTTGGCTTTGGACCCGGTGATAATCAATTTCCCTGAGACTCAGTGTCATCTCTAAAATGGAAATAGTGATACCTCCCCTGAAGACTGATGTGAGGGTCAGAAATAACACATGGAATGTGCCTAATAGAGCATTTGGTTCCTAGGAGGTGCCTGGCGAATGGTGGCCTCTGCAGCAGCAGTGGTGACCATGTAGTGGTGGTGATGGGATACGTCCAAGCCTCACTCCCCTCCAGGAGGGTTAGCATGTACCGTACTGTCACCTTTCAAGACTTGGCCTGGTGTGGTCTGTGTGTGCTGTGCTAAGATGCTTCAGTTGTATCCGATTCTGTGACTGTAGCCTGTATGGACTGTAGCCTGCCAGGCTCCTCTGTCCATAGGCAAGAATACTAGAGTGTATTCCCATGCCTTCCTCCAGGGAATCTTCCTGACCCAGGCATCAAACCCTTGTCTCAGGCATCTCCTGCTTTGGCAGGAAGATTCTTTACCACTGGCACCATCTGGGAAGCCCCAGGTGTTGCTTGGTCTGCCTAATTATGTTGGAAAAAGTAGGCTTGTCCTTTGAGATGGGTCAGGTGCTGATTGGAAAGATCAGCTACAGGAACTAAGCTTGGCCCTCAGGTTAAGCATATGGAAGAGGGGTCCATCCAATATGACCAGTCAGAACCATGGAAAAGGCATAGAGTAATGCTACATTCAGCCTTGGGGTGATAGGGGGTACCAAGCATTGGGCATCTGGGAGTCAGTGTATTCAGAGATCTAAGGAGGAAGATTGGTGTTTTGCATTGAGAAGACTCTCAACAGATAGCAAGCTCTCTTAACAGCTAGTAGGCTTCAGTTGCTGGGCTGCAAATCAGAGGCAGGATCGCTGGGGCACCAGGTAAGGTAGGGTTAGGGGTAAAAGCCATATTATCAAATGGGAACACCAGGGCAAGGCTGGGTTAGCTGCCAGTGAGACCCGATATGGAGGACTGGCCTGTTGGTAAGACATGTGACTCTGTTGCATTTCTGTCATGGGACTGAGTCTGAGCCTACATGGGGCCTCAGCAAAGCGGAAGACAGGAGAGAGAGTCTGGGTGCCAAGTGAGAGCATCTCCCTTCTCGAGGGCTCTCTGCCTCAGTGCTCTTCCTTAGAGGGGCCCCGAGTGTGTGGGCACTACTTCCACAAGGTGACAACATATTTACCTTGCACAGTGAGACTAACACGCTGGTGGGAAGAATCAAGTTGCTGACCTCAGAGAGCGCTGATGTGGTTTAGAATGGAAACCAGGAAAGCTGTTCCAGAGAAAAGCTTCCTCATCTGCCCGGTATTGATTCTGAAAGCAAGCCATGTATTACATGTCTTCCAACAGTTGCTTTCAAACCATACTGACTTCCTTTCGCTTCCACCTTTTTCATTTCTGTGACACTAGGCCCACAGGGTAGGCCTCTGGAAGCCAGCATTGTTGTAGCTGAAAGGGAGAGGGAGACTGTGATGGATTTGCATATGGGGGAATGTATGCACATTATACAATGAAAATATTTCTCCTGGATAAAAACATTTTGAGAGTATTTTAAACCTGTGCTAGAAGCATGTAAAAATAAGTAATAATAATAACTGCCATTTACTGAATACATACCTTTATAAGAAATATCTAATTTCATCTTTGAAACAATTCTGTACAGTAGATTTTAATGTTGTCTTCGATTTCCAGATGAAAAAATCAGGCCTAGAGACAGTCGGTCATTCAAGTGTTGGGGACAAGCTTTGAACCCAGACATTCTGATACCAGAACCCATGCTTCTAGCTCACATACATTCAGACTAATGGGAAAAACTGAGCTTATTCAACTCTCACTTTATATTTTTTCCAAATGAAGCTTCTATTTTATTTTTTTTAATTTCTAATTATAAAACCACACATTTTCAATATAGAAGTTCAGTTCAGTTCAGTCACTCAGTCGTGTCTGACTCTTTGCAACCCCATGAACCGCAGCAAGCCAGGCCTCCCTGTCCATCACCAACTCCAGGAGTCCAACCAAACCCATGTCCATCGAGTCAATGACGCCATCCAACCATCTCATCCTCTNGGATTTCTTCTCTAACCTTGAATTTGAGTCTTGCTGTGGATTGTTATTTATCAATTTTCCTTGTGCAAAATGACCTTTTTTTTTTTTTTTGAGTCTTTGAACAAAAATGAGTCCTTATTTTATAGCTACATTACACTGTCTTAAACAAATTCTCTTTGGCATCATTTCTTCTCTTCAGTGATGATATAATAAATTAAAAAGAAGTGAGAATATAGGAGTTCACAACCGAGGAGAGAGAGACATGGAGATTTTAAGATGTCGGTAAAATTCTATTTTTGTGTGTGTTTTTGGTGCATAATGAGAATATTATTAGGTTTGAAATACACATCATGTTTACATTCTCATCTATTACATGTTCACAATAAACACAAATATAAAAAAGAGATATGTAGGTATGCTCCAGCATGTTTCCGGGGAAATCTAAACTTTGAGCTATTTCTTCTTTCTTTATGTATTTGGGAGTTAAAAGAATATAATTTCTAGGCTACCAGCTCTGACCTTTGCTGTATGACTAAGACAAATCACTGTTATCTCCAAGTTTCATGTTCTTTCTATAACTGAAAGATTAATGTGTGTGATGTTAAAAAAAAAATTCCCTTATAGCTGTTGCATCCTTGACTTTAGATGTAAGCAGCTGACAGCCAGTGCTGCTGTGTCATAAACAGCATGTAGCATTTCTCACTGACTGTATCAGTGATGAAGTAGTTATTATTCTTTAAGAAAAATTATAGGGATAGTGGGAATTACAGACAAAGATAATAAAGCTTCATGGTTTTCTGCAAAAAGAGTACTCTAGCATGACATGTTATTGAATGAAAGAAAGTAAGAAGTGGAAAGAAGTATTCAAAGATTCCAGATGTTCAAGCTGGTTTTAGAAAAGGGAGAGGAACCACACATCAAATTGCCAACATCCACTGGATCATCAAAAAATCAAGAGAGTTCCAGAAAAACATGTATTTCTGCTTTATTGACTATGCCAAAGCCTTTGACTGTGTAGATCACAGTAAACTGTGGAAAATTCTGAAAGAGATGGGAATACCAGACCACCTGACCTGCCTCTTGAGAAACCTATATGCAGGTCAGGAAGCAACAGTTAGAACTGGACATGGAATAACAGACTAGTTCCAAATAGGTAAAGAAGTACGTCAGGGCTGTATATTGTCATTATATGCATTATATGCAGAGTACATCATGACACATGTTGGACTGGAAGAAGCACAAGCTGGAATCAGGATTGTTGGGAGAAATATCAATAACCTCAGATATGCAGATGACACCACCCTTAGGGCAGAAAGTGAAGAGGAACTAAAAAGCCTCTTGATGAAAGTGAAAGAGGAGAGTGAAAAAGTTGGCTTAAAGCTCAACATTCAGAAAACAAAGATCATGGCATGTGGTCCCATTACTTCATGGGAAATAGATGGGGAAACAGTGGAAACAGTGTCAGACTTTATTTTGAGGAGCTCCCAAATCACGGCAGATGTTGATTGCAGCCATGAAATTAAAAGATGCTTACTCCTTGGAAGGAAAGTGATGACAAAACCTAGATAGCATATTCAAAAGCAGAGACTTTGCCAACAAAGGTCCATCTAGTTAAGGCTATGGTTTTTCCAGTGGTCATGTATGGATGTGAGAGTTGGACTGTGAAGAAGGCTTAGTCCCGAAGAATCGATGCTTTTGAACTGTGGTGTTGGAGAAGACTCTTGAGAGTCCCTTGGACTGAAAGGAGATCCAACCAGTCCATTCTAAAGGAGATCAGTCCTGGGTCTTCTTTGGAAGGAATGATGCTAAAGCTGAAACTCCAGTACTTTGGCCACCTCATGAGAAGAGTTGACTCATTGGAAAAGACTCTGATGCTGGGAGGGATTGGGGGCAGGAGGAGAAGGGGATGACAGAGGATGAGATGGCTGGATGGCATCACTGACTCGATGGACCGGGAGTTGGTGATGAACAGGGAGGCCTGACGTGCTGCGATTCATGGGGGTCTCAAAGAGTCAGACACGACTGAGCAACTGAACTGAACTGAACTGAAAATATGTGATAATAATTTCTTAACATCATGTATTTCTATTGTTATCATGAGAATATTCTTTACTTTTTCAGGAATAAACTTCTTGATAAATACATAATTCTAAATTTGATCCCTATATTTCATTCAGTCTATTATTGGATATTGTTGTTATTAAAAACCTTGAGAATTTACTTTATTCCAGGTGATGCAGTAATTATTTTGAATATAGGTCTGAATAATTGCTTGTTCTAACCATTTTGAATGAAGTCTAAATATAGTAAAACATATAATTTTGAATGCTAATTTGCACATATATACCATATACCATAAAATAGAGCAGTGATCAAATATAACAAAATAATAATGAATATAAAATAAAATCACTAGCAGGGAACAATTTCTATAAGAGAATTTTGAAAAGCAATAATAAGCAAAATAATTAACATAAAAAGATGGTAAGAGCTAATGTAAATGTTTGAAAGAATGACATAAATTATCCAAAGAAGAGGAAATACCAAGATGACTGAATCAGAAAGAAGTTTATTATTAGGAATAACAGACATTAGATGTCTTCCATAAGCTCGCTTTTGTAGCAGAAACATATAACACAAAAAAGTAGAACAGAGAAATCTATCTATATGACAGCATCCAACAGCCTCCTTTTAAAACTTTGTGGTGTCTTTCCAGTCTTGGCTAGAAATAATAGTAAAACATGCTTCCGAGCTATCTGGCTCCCGATTTCAAAGGCAATGAGATCCCAGATAGAGGTGAGTGAGACTGCTAAACCTTGGGCATAAACTGGGAATAACTGGCATCATAAGCCACAGGGATGTTGTATCCAGGCTGCTTCTTTTCTCCAGAAGTCTGTGAGGATAGGTAATGCATCTTAGAGCCTCAAAGAATTAAATAGATGGGCATTCTACTAAAGATTACGTGAATCATAGAAATAGAAGAATTCTGAGTCTAGTGGACACAAGAGTGATTAGAATTCATATTTGCATATCCAGTTCCCAGATGCAGGGTTGTTACTAGATCCAGGGCCTCCTTTTTTGAAAACATGTCAGGGGGAAAAAAAGTGAAACATTTTAAAAGGAATAAAAGATAAATGGGCATTCATTCAGTGAAATCAGTTCAGTTCAGTCAATTCATGTCGGACTCTTTGCAATCCCATGGATGACACCAGGCTTCCCTGTCCATCATCAACTCCCAGAGCTTGCTCAAACTCATGTCCATCAAGGTGGTGATGCCACCTAACCATCTCAACCTCTGTCATCCCCTTCTGCTCCTGTATTCAATCTTTCTCAGAATCAGGATTTTTCCAGTGAGTCAGTTCTTCCCATCAGGTGGCCAAAGCACTAAAGCTTCAGCTTCAGCCTCAATCCTTCCAATGAATATTCAGGACTGATTTTCTGTAGGATTGACTGGTTTGATCTCCTTGCAGTCCAAGGGACTCTCAAGAGTCTTCTCCAACACCACAGTTAAAAAGCATTAATTCTTCAGCACTCAGCTTTCTTTATTGTTCAACTCACACATCCATACATGCCTACTGGAAAAACCATAGCTTTGACTAGACAGACCTATGTCAGAAAAGTAATGTCTGCTTTTTAATATGCTATGTTGCTCATGGCTTATCTTCCATTGGATCATAGAAAAAGCAAGAAACTCAAGAAAAACATCTACTTCTGCTTTATTGACTATGCTAAAGTGTTGGACTGTGGATCACAGCAAACTGTGGAAAATTCTTCAAGAGATGAAAGAACCAGAGCACCTGACCTGCCTCCTGAGAAATCTGAATACATGTCAAGAATTAACAGTTAGAACCGGACCTGGAACAACAGACTGGTTCCAAATTGGGAAAGGAGTACATCAAAGCTGTATATTGTCATCCTGCTTATTTAACTTATATGCAGAATACATCATGAAAAACGCCGGGCTGGATGAAGCACAAACTGGAATCAAGATTTCCAGGAAAAATATCAAAACCTCAGATATGCAGGTGATGTCACCCTTATGCCAGAAAGAGAAGAGGAACTAAGGAACCTCTTGATGAAATTGAAAGAGGACAGTCAAAATACTGGCTTAAAACTCAACATTCAGTGAAATACTAGGCATTATTTACATATAGAGGCACTTCCCAGGTTTATCTGATATTGTTGGAATCTGAATCTTTCATCATCTTTGGTTATTTTGCAACTTTGTAGAGAAAAAAATTCTTGTATAGAGCTGATGATGGTGCAAATATTTATGTTTTAAATAAGTAAATGTTCATCTCCCAGTGAAAGTGCAGTTGATGTCCACCCAGAGAAGATGCCAATTTTGCATTTAGTTGCAGGTTCATTTCAGCCAGCCCTTCTAATTACATGTATATATATATATATATATATATATATATATATATGTATCCTTTGAATTCTACCTTGAATTAGTGTTTCTATCTTACTGTTTTCCTCTTAAAGAGAAAATTAAAGTTCTTAGACACATACTAAATTAATTTTTGCATGAAAGTTACCTTAAAAATTCTTTCAACAATTTTAGAGTTCATCCACTGATATGCTTAAAGAGAGATTCACCTGATGAAGAGATAAAAAGTGTTACTTATGATAGATTAAGTCTGTGTGTGTGTATGTATATGTATACATATATACACTATATATACACTATATACATATATACACATATAGTGTACATACATATATACACACATATTTATAGTGAACACACACACACACACACACACACATATATATATATATATATTGAGATCCCATTCAAAGTATCCAGAAACTAAAGAGCTACTTTATTCAGTTCAATTCAGTCACTCAGTCATGTCCAACTCTTTGTGATCCCATGAACTGCTGCACACCAGGCTTCCCTGTCAATCACCAAGACCTGGAGCTTGCTCAAACTCATGTCCATCGAGTCAGTGATACCATCCAACCATATCATCCTCTGTCATCCCCTTCTACTCCGACAGGTGGGTTGACACCTTCAATCTTTCCCAGCATCAGGGTCTTTTCAAATGAGTCAGTTCTTCATATCAGGTAGCCAAAGTGTTGGAGTTTCAGCTTCAGCATCAGTCCTTAAATGATAATTCAGGACTTATTTCCTTTAGGATTGACTGGTTTGATCTCCTTGCAGTCCAAGGGACTCTCAAGAGTCTTCTCCAACACCACAGTTCAAAAGCATTAATTCTTCTGCAGTCAGTTTTCCTTATAGTCCAACTCTCACATCCATACAAGGACTACTGGAAATACCATAGGTCTAACTAGCTGCACCTTTGTTGGCAAAGTAATGTCTCTACTTTTTAATATGCTGTCTAGGTTGGTCATAGCTTTTCTTCCAAGGAACAAGTGTCTTTTCACTTCACAGCTGCCATCACCATCTACAGTGATTTTGGAGCCCAGGAAAATAAAGTCAGTCACTATTTCCATTGTTTCCCTATCTACTTGCCATGATATGATGGGACTGGATGCCATAATCTTATTTTTTGACTGTTGCACTTTAAGCCAACTTTTTCACTCTCCTCTTTCACTTTCATCAAGAGGCTCTTCAGTTCCTCTTCACTTTCTGCCATAAGGGTGGTGTCATCTGCATATCTGAGGTGATTGATATTTCTCCTGGCAATCTTGATTTCAGCTTATGCTTCTTCCAGCCCAGCGTTTCTCATGATGTATTCTGCATAGAAGTTAAATAAGCAGGGTGACAGTATACAGCCTTGACGTACTCCTTTTCCTATTTGGAACCAGCCCATTGTTCCATGTCTGGTTCTAATTGTTGACTCTTGACCTGCATACATATTTCTCAGCACACAGGTAAGGTGGTCTGGTATTCCCATCTCTGAAGAAATTTCCAGTTTGTTGTGATTCACCCAGTCAAAGGCTTTGATGTAGTCAATAAAGCAGAAGTAGATGTTTTCTGGATTTCTGTTCTTTTTTATATGATCCAATGGATGTGTGCAATTCGATCTCTGGTTCCTCTGCCTTTTCTAAATTCAGCTTGAATATCTGGAAGTTCATGGCTCACATACTATTGAAGCCTGACCTGGAGAATTTTGAGCGTTATTCACTAGTGGGTGAGATGAGTGCAAAAGTGTGGTAGTTTGAACATTCTTTGGCATTGTCCTTCTTTGGGACTGGAATGAAAACTGAACTTTCTAGTCCTTTGGCCACTGCTGAGTTTTCCAATTTCGCTGGCATATTGAATGTAGCATTTTCACAGCATCATCTTTTAGGATTTGAAATAGCTCAACTGGAATTTCATTTCCTCAACTATCTTTGTTTGTAGTGATGCTTCCTAAGGCCCACTTGACCTCACATTCCAGGATGTCTGGCTCTAGGTGAATGATCACACCCTCATGGTTAGCTGAAGAACTTTTTTTATAGTTCTTCTGTGTATTCTTGCCACTTTTTCTTAATATATTCTGCTTCTGTTGGGTCCGTCCCAATTCTTTCCTTTATTGTACCCATCTTTGCATGAAATGTTCCCTATGTATCTCTAATTTTCTTGAAGAGATCTCCAGTCTTTCACATTCTATTGTTTCCTCTATTTCTTTGTTTTGAACACTTAGAAAGGCTTTATTATCTCTCCTTGCTATTCTTTGGAACTCCGCATTCAAATGGGTATATCTTTCCTTTTCTTCTTTGCCTTTCACGTCTCTTCTTTTCTCAGGTATTTCTGAGGCCTCCTCAGACTGTTAGTTCTTCATATTTGCTTATCTGTTTTAAAATCAAATCAATGAGGAATTTTATGTCTACTGAGAGGAGAAAGCCTCTTTGAAGTCTGGAGGGAATGATTGAGTTTCTGTTTGTATTCTTGATCTGTTTGCTAAAATTGTAAAGTAGAGCTATAAGCTGTCTATGTGTTTATGTATCCATGTGTTTGTAATTCAGAGATGTCTTGACCACTTATGTGATGATAAAATATTTTCCTTTCTTCAGAGTATATTAACACATTGGATTATAATGTCTGCTAAATTAAAAGATATCTATTCTGATTAGTTTAAAAAGTAACTAAGCATTTATTTAAGCATTTTTCCCCCGGGGAAATAATAAAAACAAATCTCTAATACTTTAAAAGCTGTGGACTAAAAAAAAAATTTTCTGTCAGTAAGTGCAAACTCAAAACATTTTAAATAACTAAGGTAAATCTTTAATAAATGAGACTAGTGTATGTTCAACCATTTAGATAGTTTGCAAACTGGTCTCTGTTATCTATGTTTCAGTTTTCTCTGTGTAGAAGTAAAAATAGAAGTCAAGTACTTTGGGTAAAGTGAAAGTGTCAATTGATTAGTCCTGTCAAACTCTTTGTGACCCCATGGACTGTGGCCACCAGACTCTCTTGTCCATGGGATTTCCCAGGCAAGAATACCAGAGTGGGTTGCCATTTTCTTCTCAGGGGATCTTACTGACCCAGGGATCAAACCCACATCTCTTGCAATGGCAAGTGGATTTTTCACTTTTGAGCCACCAGGAAATGGGGAGGTCAGTATACATTTGATTTTGGCAAAGTGGAGTACATGCAATGAAGCACAGATCTTGGTAAAAGGTAATGGGTAGACACAAGGATGGTTATCTTGGTTATTTTTTCTTTTTAATTAATTCATTTTTATTGAAGGATAATTGCTTTACAGATTTTTGCTGTTTTCTGTCCAATCTCAATATGAATCAGCCATAGGTATAGAAGTATCCCCTTCCTTTTGAACCTCTCTCTCATCTCCCTCCCCATCCCACCTCTTTAGGTTGATACAGAGTCCCTGTTTGAGTTTCCTGAGACATACAGTAAATTCCTGTTTGCTATTTTACATTTGGTAATGTAAGTTTCCACGTTACTCTTTCCATACATCTCACCCCCTCTTCCCTCTCCTCATGTCCAAGAGTCTGTTCTTATGTCTGTTCCTCCATTGTTGCCCTGCAAGTGAATTCTTCAGCACCATTTTTCTAGATTCCATTTTTTGCATTAGAAAATGATATTTATCTTTCTCTGACTTACTTCTCTCTGTATAATATGTTCTAGGTTCATCTACCTCATTAGAACTGACTCAAAGGTGTTCCTTTTTGTGGCTGAGTAATATTCCATTGTGTATATGCACCACAACTTCTTTATCCATTCATCTTTCTATGGACATCTAGGTTGCTTCCATGCTATAGCTATTGTAAATAGTGCTGCAATGAACAATGGGATACAGATGTCTTTCAATTTTGGTTTCCTCAGGGTATACACCTAGAAGTGGGATTGGTGGGTTATATGGTGCTTTTATTCCTAGTTTCTTTAAGGAATCTCCATACTGTCTTCCATAGTATCTGTATCAATTTACATTTACATACATGTAAATGTACATTTACATCTGTATCAATTTGCATAGTATCAGAAAATTACTAAAGCTAATCAATTAATACTAAAGCTAATCCACCAACAGTGCAAGAGGGTTCCCTTTTCTCCACATCCACTCCAGCATTTGTTGTTTGTAGACTTTTTGACAATGGCCATTCTGAGCAGTGTGAGGTGATATCTCATTGTAGTTCTGATTTGCATTTCTCTAATAACGAGCAATGTTGAGCGTCTTTTCATGTATTTGTTAGCCATCTGTATGTCTTCTCTGGAGAAATGTCTGTTTAGGTCTTTTTCCCACTTTTTGATTGGGTTGTTTGTTTTTCTGGTATTGAGTAGTATGAGCTACTTGTATATTTTGGAAATTAATCCTTTGTCACTTGTTCATTTGCTATTATTTTCTCCCACTCTGGGAGTTCTTCTCACCTTGCTTATAGTTTCCTTTGCTGTGCAAAAGCTTTTAAGTTTCATCAGGTCCCACTTGTTTACTTTTGTTTTTATTTCTATTACTCTAGGAGGTGGATCATAGAGGATCTTGTTTTGATTTATGTTATCGAGTGTTCTGACTATGTTTTCCTTTAAGAGTTTTACAGTTTCTGGTTTTACATTTAGGTTTTTAATCCATTTTGAGTTTATCTTTATGTATGGTGTTAGGAAGTGCTCTAATTTCATTCTTTTACATGTAGCTGTCCAGTTTCCCCATGACCATCAATTCAAGAGGCTGTCTTTGTCCCATTGTATATTCTTGCCTCCTTTGTCAAAACTAAGGTACGCATAGGTGCATGGGTTTATTTCTGGGTTTCTATCTTGTTCCATTGGTATATATTTCTGTTTTTGTCTCAGTACCATACTGTCTTGATGACTGTAGTTTTGTAGTATAATCTGAAGTCAGGAAGGTTGATTCTTCCACCTTCATTGTTCTTTCTCTAGACTGCTTTGGCTATTTGGGTCTTTTGTGTTTCCACATGAATTATGAAATTTTTTGTTCTAATTCTGTGAAAAATGACATTGGTAATTTGATTGGGATCAAATTGAATCTGTAGATCGCATTTGGTAGTATAGTCATTTTCACAATATTGATTCTTCCTACTCGGGAACATGGAATATCTCTCCATCTGTTTATGTCATCTTTGATTTCCTTCATTAATGTCATAATTTTCTGTGTATAGTTATTTTCTCTCCTTCAGTAAGTTTATTCCTAGATATTTAATTATTTTTGTTGCAATGGTGAATGGGATTAATTCCTTAATTTCTCTTTCTGAGTTTTCATTGTTAGTATACAGAAATGCAAGTGGTTTCTGTATATTAATTTTGTATTCTGCAACTTTGCTAAATTCACTGATTAGCTTTAGTAATTTTCTGATACTATCTTTAGGGTTTTCTATGTACAGTACCATGTCATCTACAAACAGTGAGAGCTTTACTTCTTTTCTGATCTGGATTCCTTTTATTTCTTTTTCTTCTATGATTGCTGTATTTAGGACTTCCAGAACTATGTTGAATAATAGTGGTGAAAGTGGACACCCTTGTCTTCTTCCTGATCTTAGGGGGGATGCTTTCAGTTTTACACCATTAAGAATAATGTTTGCTGTGGGCTTGTCATATACAGCCTTTACCACGTGGAGGTAGGTCCATTATATGCCCATTTTTGAAGAGTATCAGGGTGATGGTGGCCTCATAGAATGAGTTTGGAAGTACTCCTTCCTCTGTAATTTTTTGAAAGAGTTTTAGAAGGATAGGCCTTAGCTCTTTTCTAAATGTTTGATAGAATTCTCATGAGAAGCCATCTGCTCCTGGGATTTGTTTCTTGGGAGATTTTTTATCACAGCTTCAATTTCACTGCTTGTGACTGGGTTATTCATGATTTCTATTTCTTCCTGGTTTAGGCTTGGAAGATTGAAATTTTCTAAGAATCTGTCCATTTCTTCCAGGTTGTCTATTATATTGCCATATAGTTGTTCATAGAAGTCTCTTATATTCCTTTGTATTTCTGCATAGTTTGTTGTAACCTCTCCTTTTTCATTTCTAATTTTGTTGATTTAATTCTTCTCTCTCTTTTTCTTGAATCTGGCTGAAGGTTTGTCAATTTTGTTTATCTTCTCAATGACAAGTTTTTAGTTTTATTAATTTTTTTTGCTATCATTTCTTTTTCACTTATTTCTGCTTGGATATTTATTATTTCTTTCCTTCTACTAATTTGGGGATTTTTGTTCTTTGTTTTCCAGTTATTTTAGGTGTACAGTTAGGTTGTCTACTTGATGTTTTTCCTGAGGTAGGATTGTATTGCTATAAACTTCCCTCATAGAACTTCTTTTGCTGAATCCCATAGATTTTAAGTTGTCATGTTTTCAGTGTCATTTGTTTCTAGAAATTTTCTGATTTCCCTTTCGATTTATTCCAATATTGCCTAGGAACATGGATTGATAAGTACATGAATCAAGGCAAATTGGAAGTGGTCAAACAGGAGATGGCAAGGGTGAACGTTGGCATTTTAGGAATCAGCAAACTAAAATGGACTAGAAAGGGTGAATTTAAGTCAGATGACCACTATATCTATTACTGTGGGGAAGAATCCCTTAGAAGAAGCAGAGTAGTCATCATGGGCAACAAGAGTCCAAAATGCAGTACTTGGATGCCATCTCAAAAATGGCAGAATGATCTCTGTTTGTTTCCAAGGCAAACCATTCACTATCACAGTAACCCAAGTCTATGCCCCAATCAGTAATGCTGAAGAAGGTGAAGTTAATGGTTCTATGAAGACCTACAAGACCTTCTAGACTAACACCCAAAAAAGATGTCCTTTTCATTTTAGAGGACTGGGATGCAAAAGTAGGAAGTCAAGAAACACCTGGAGTAACAGGCAAATTTGGCCTTGGAGTACAGAATGAAGCAGGGCAAAGGATAATAGAATTTTTCGAAGAGAATGCACTGGTCATAGCAAACACCCTCTTCCAATAACACAAGAGAAGACTCTACACATGGACATCACTAGATGGTCAATACTGAGATCAGATTGATTATATTCTTTGCAGCCAAAGATGGAGAAGCTCTATACAGTCAGCAAAAAAGAAGCCCAGGAGCTGACTGTGGCTCAGGTCATGAACTCCTCATTGCCAACATTAGACTTAAACTGAAGAAAGTAGGGAAAACCACTAGATCATTCACATATGACCTAAATAAAATATCTTATGTTTACACAGAGGGAGTGAGAAATATATGCAAGGGATTAGATGTGATAGAGTGCCTGATGAACTATGGATGGAGGTTCATGACATAGTACAGGAGACAAGGATCAAGACCATCCCCATGGAAAAGAAATGCAAAAAAGCAAAATGGCTGTGAGGAGGCCTTACAAATAGCTGTGAAAAAAAGAGAAGTGAAAAGGAAAGATATACCCATTTGAATGCAGAGCTCCAAAGAATAGCAAGGAGAGATAAGAAAGCCTACTTCAGTGATCTTACAAAGAAACAGAGGAAAACAATAGAATGGAAAAGACTAGAGATCTCTTCAAGACAATTAGAGGTACCAAGGGAACATTTCATGCAAAGATGGGCTGATAAAGGACAGAAATGCTATAGACCTAACAGAAACAGAAGATATTAAGAAGAGGTGGCAGGAATACACAGAAGAACTATACAAAAAAAATCTTCATGAATATTGTGATGATATGGTCACTCACCTAGAGCCAGACATCCTGGAATGCAAAGTCAAATGAGCCTTAGGAAGTATCACTATGAACAAAGCTAGTGGAGGTGATGGAATTCCAGTTGAGCTATTTCAAATTGTAAAAGATGATGCTGTTAAATTCTATGCACTCAATATGCCAGCAAATTTGGAAAACTTAGCAGTGGCCACAGGACTAGAAAGATCAATTTTCATTAAAATATCAAAGAAATGCAATGCCAAAGAATGCTCAAACTACTACATAATTGCACTCATCTCACATGCTAGCAAAGTAATGCTCAAAATTCTCCAAGCCAGGCTTCAACGGTACATGACCATAAACTTCTAGATGTTCAAGCTGGTTTTAGAAAAGGCAGAGAAACCAGAGATCAAATTGCCAACATCCGTTGGATCATGGAAAAAGCAAGAGAGTTCCAGAAAAACATCTATTTCTGCTTTATTAACTATGCCAAAGCCTTTGACTGTGTGGATCACAACAAACTGTGAAAAATTATTAAAGAGATGGAAATACCAGACCACCTGACTTCTCTCTTGAGAAATCTGTATGCAGATCAAGAAGCAACAATTAGAACTGTACACTGAACAAAAGACTGGATCTAAATCAGAAAAGCAGAATGTCAAGGCTGTATATTGTCACCTGCTCCTTAATGTATATGCAGAGTACATTACGACAAACGCTGGGCTGGATGAAACACAAGCTGGAATCAAGATTGCTGGGAGAAATATCAATAACCTCAGATACACAGATGACACCACCTTTATTGCATGAAGTGAAGAAGAACTGAAGAGCCTCTTGATGAAAGTGAAAGAGGAGAGTGAAAAGTTAGCCTAAAGCTTAACATTCAGAAAACGAAGATCATGGCATCTGGTCCCATCACTTCATGGCAAATAAATGGGGGAAAATGGAAACAGTGACAGACTTTATTTTGGGGGCTCAAAATTACTGCAGATGGTGACTGCAGCCATGAAATTAAAAGATGCTTATTCCTTGGAAGAAAATTTATGGCCTACCTAGAGAGCATATTAAAAAGCAGAGACATTATTTTGCCAACAAAAACGTCCATCTAGTCAAAGCTATGTTTTTTTCCATTAGCCATGTATGGATGTGAGAGTTGGTCTGTAAATAAAACTGAGTGCTGAAGAACTGATGCTTTTGAATTGTGATGTTGCAGAAGATTCTTGCGAGTCCCTTGGACTGCAAGAAGATCAAACCAGTCCATCCTAGAAGGAAATCAGTCCTGAATATTCATTAGAAGGGCTGAAGCTTAAACTTCAATACTTTGTCTGCTAGATGTGAAGAACTGACTTTTTGGAAACTATTGAACATAGGAAGAGATGGGGACAACTGAGAATAAGATGGTTGGATGGCATCACTAACTCAGTGGACATGAGTTTGAGTTAACTCTGGGAGTTGATAATGGAGAGGGAGGCCTTGCATGCTACAGTCCATGGGGTCACAAATAGCTAAACACTATTGAGAGACTGAACTGAACTGAAATTTGATATTCAGTAACCTCTTGGTTATTTAGGAACACATTGTTTAACCTCCATGTGTTTGTGTTTCTTATATTTTTTTCTTATAATTGATATCTTGTCTCATATCATTGTTGTCAGAAAAGATGCTTGATATGATTCAATTTTCTTAAATTTACTGACGTTTGATTTGTGACCCAAGATGTGGTCTATTGTGGGGAGAATGTTCTGTGTGCACTTGAGATGAAGATGTATTCTTTTGCATTTGGATGGAATGTCCTGAAGATATCAATGAGATCCATCTCATCGAATGTATCATTTAAGATTTGTGTTTCCTTATCAATTTTCTGTTTTGATGATCTGTCCATTGGTTTGAGTGGTATTTTAAAATCTCCTACTATTATTCTGTTGCTATCAATTTCTCCTTTTATGTCTGTTAGTGTTTATCTGATGTATTGAGACATTCCTATGGTGGCTCAGGTGGTAAAGCATCTGTCTACAATGCGGGAGACCTGGGTTTGATCCCTGGGTTCGGAAGATCCCCTGGAGAAGGAAATAGCAAACCACTGCAGTACTGTTGCCTGGAAAATCCCATGGACAGAGGAGCCTGGTAGGCTAAAGACCATGAGGTTGCAAAGAGTCGGACATGACTGAGTGACTTCCACTATGTTGGATGCATTAGTTCAGTTGGGTTCATTCACTCAGTCATGTCTGATTCTTTGCAACCCGATGAATTGCAGCACACCAGGCCTCCCTGTTCATCACCAACTCCCGGAGTTTACCCAAACTCGTGATGCATAGATGTTTACAATTGTTATGTCTTCCTCTTGGTTTGATCCCTTGATCATTATGAGGGGATCCCTTGATCATCCCTTATCTCTTGTAATCTTATTTATTTTAAGGTCTATTTTGTCTGATATGAGGATTGCTACTCCAGCTTTGTTTTGCTTCCCATTTGCATGGAATATATTTTTCCATCCTCTCACTTTCAGTCTAAATGTGTCTTTAGGTCTGAATTGGGTTTCTTGTAGACAGCATTCTTGTTTTTATATCCATTCAGCCACTCTGTGTCTTTTAGTTGGAACATTTAGTCCATTTACATTTAAAGTAATTATTGATATATATGTTCCTATTGCCGTATTCTTAGTTGTTTGGTGTTGATTTTGTAGATCTTTTTCTTTGTTATATTCTTGACTATATAAGTCCCTTTAACTTTTGTTGTAAGGTTGGTTTGGTGGTACTGAATTCTCTTTACTTTTGCTTGTCTGATAAGCTTTTTATTTCTCCATCAGTTTTGAATGAGATCCTTGCCAGGTATGGTAATCTTGGTTGTAGATTTTTCCCTTTCAGTACTTTATGTATATCTTGCCATTCCCTTATGACCTGCAAAGTTTCTGCTAGAAGATCAGCTGTTAAGCATACAGGGTTCCCCTCATATGTTATGTGTTGCTTCTCCCTTGTTGTTTTGAATATTCTTTGTGTTTAGTTTTTGTTAGTTTGAGTAGTATGTGTCTTGGCATGTTTCTCCTTGGGTTTATCCTATTTAGGACTATTTGTGCCTTTTGAACTTGATTGATTATTTCCTTTTCCATGTTAGGGAAATTTTCAACTATAATCTCTTCAAAAATTTTCTCATACCCTTTCTTTCCCTCTTCTTCTTCTGGGACCCGTATATAATCTAATGTCAGTGTGTTTCATATTGTCTCAGAGGTGTCTGAGACTATCCTCAGTTCTTTTCATTCTTTTTATTTTTTTCTGCTCGTCAGAAGTTATTTCCACCATTTTATCTTCCAGCTCAATGATTCATTATCTTGCTTCCAATATTCTGTTATTGATTCCTTCTAGAGTGTTTTTAATGTCAGTAATTGTGTTGTTTTTCTCTTTGTGTTTATTCTTTAGTTCTTCTAGGTCTTTGTTAATTGATTCTTCCATTTTCTCCATTTTATTTTCAAGGGTTTTGATCATCTTTACTATCATTATTCTGAATTATTTTTCAGGTAGTTTGCCTATTTCCTCTTCATTTATTTGGACTTCTGTGTTTCTAGTTTGTTACTTCATTTGTGTAGCATTTCTTTGCATTTTCATTATTTTTTTTAAACTTATTATGTTTGAGGTCTCCTTTTCCCAGGCTTCAGGAAAGTTGAATTCTTTCCTTGAAGGAGGTTGAATTCTTTCTTCTTTTTGGTTTCTGCCCTCCTAAGGTTGGTCCAGTGGTTTGTGTAAGCTTCATATAGGGTGAGATTTGTGCTGAGTTTTTGTTTGTTTGTTTGTTTTTCCTCTGATGGGCAAGGCTGAGTGAGGTGGTAATTCTGTTTGCTGATTATTTGGTTTATATTTTTGTATTGCTTGTTGTTTAGATAAAGTGTCCTACACAGAGTGCTATTATAGTTGGGTGATTCCAGGTCTTGTATTCAAGTGGTTTGTATTCAAGTTTGAGGTCTCACTACTTGATATTCCCTAGGGTTAGTTCTCCACTAGCCTAGGGTCTTGGAGTCAATACTTCCACTCCAAGGCTCAGGGTTTGATCTCCAGTCAGAAATGAAGATTCTACAAGTGGTCTGTTATGGCATTAAGTGAGATTAAAACAAATATTCAAAAAATGAGAAACCAAAGATGAACCCCAGGCAAATTGCAATTATGAAATCAGGCAAATAATAATCAAAATAATGGAATGTACACATATACACATACACCCATGAGCAAAGTAAAAACAGTCCAACAAAGATAAAGTACAGTAGAAAGTGAAAGCAAAAGTGAAGTTGCTCAGTCATGTCCCACTCTTTGCGACCCCATAGACTATAGCCTATCAGGCTTCTCTGTCCATGGGATTTTCCAGCCAATAGCACTGGAGTGGATTGCCATTTCCTTCTCCAGGGGATCTTCCCAACCCAGGGCTTAAACCAGGGTCTCCCACATTGTAGACAGACGCTTTACCATCTGAGCCACCAGGGAAGTCTAAGTACAGTAGATTGACCCAGCAAACAGAGTAAATAAAAAAATTATAATTACTAGTTAAGAACAAAACTAACTAAAGCACAATCTGGAAAACAAAACTAAAGCAAGGTGCCAAATGGGGAATAAAGCAGTGGAAACAAAACTACCAAATATCTTGAGAGGAAAGGAAAGAAAGAAAAGAAAGAAAGAATAAATATGCAAAGTTAAATAGAGGTAAATGAAGAAGATTTATATATACTAAAGATTAACTGCATGGGGAAAAGAATAGTAGGAAAAGCAAACAAAGGAATAAATGTAGGAAAAATATCATAGGTTTTTAAAAATTAAATATTAGAATTATAAAAAAGAGANTATTCATGACCTTACACAGTTATATGTATGTACGTGTGTGTGTGGTGAGAACTTTTAAGATTTACCCTCTCAACAAATTTACAATACAATACTAACTATGGTCATTGTGCTATACATATTTCCAGAACTGATGTGTCTTATAACTGGAAGTTTTTACCATGCCATTTCCCTAATGAAAATACCATGCCATTTCCCTAATCCAGCCTATTAGAGTTTTATGAGTTACTTCTATAGTTTGGAGATAAGCCCTTTACCAGATAGATGGTTTAGACGTATTTTCTCTCATTTCCTAGATTCCTCTTATTCTGGCTGATCTTCTCTTTTGTGGTACAGAAGCTTTATACNCCTAATCCAGCCTATTAGAGTTTTATGAGTTACTTCTATAGTTTGGAGATAAGCCCTTTACCAGATAGATGGTTTAGACGTATTTTCTCTCATTTCCTAGATTCCTCTTATTCTGGCTGATCTTCTCTTTTGTGGTACAGAAGCTTTATACTTGATGTAGTACTTATTTTTGCTTTAGTTGTTTATACTACTGATGTCATATCTTTAAAAAAAAAAAAAAGGAAAAGTAAAAAAGCAGCGGGACAGAACCTTAACCTGAGCTCGATGGCTGCCCAGGGACTCTGTTCAGGCTCCCTGGTCAGGCAGCGTGGAGGCTATGTCCAATGGTGAGTGTAGATGAGGGCTTGGCTCTCTGCCTAAGAAGATGAGCTCTGAAGCTATCAGGTCTCTGGCTAGGCTCCTTGATCAAGTGGGACTGAAGATTATGCTTCACTATTGGGTGGAACTGCTGGTTTTGTAAAGCAGATTAACCATCTTAGTCATCTTGGGTTCTTTTCTTTAAAGCTACCTTTCTGCCACTTGAAATATGAATGTATTCATTTATTCAACACATATTTATTTAATGCCTATCATATTTTAGGAGTTTTCCAAGCATAGGACATAAAGCAATGAATAAAATACAAAATATTCTTTCTCTCATGGAATTTTCACATTGGGAGAGGAATAGAGAAAAAATAGAGAAGTGAAAGCAAGAGAAAATATGTGTGGCATTTAAATAAAGTGAGGAAAGGTATACTAAAGCACTGAGATTTGAGCAGACTTAAACAAAGTGAGGGACTTATCTGGGGGAGAAAGCTTCAGGCATAGGAAAGTGCTACTGTTAAAATCCCTGAGTGAGGAGATATCTGATGAATTATAAGAATTAACAGACCTGTGTGGTAGGGATAGACTAGATGAAAAGACTGTGTGAAGGAAGAGTTAAGGATTACCATGTAGGACCTTGTCAGCCATTAGAAAATTTTTTCTCTAAATGAATGAAATGAGAGCCAGTCTCATTGTGAAGAGGAATTGCATGATCGGTCTTATGTTGTTAAAGGCTTCCTCTGCTGTGGGGGCTAGGAGAAAATCAGGAAGTTAGATTAGGAGAATACAACAGAAGGTGACAGAGCTGATAAGATGGAAATTTGTGGTCATGGAATAGCAGTGAGAAATGACAGGTTGTGGATATATTTTTGAGGACAGAATCCATAGAATTTTCTGATAAATTAGATGCAGAGCATAAGAGAATGAGTCTAAAAAAAACTGAAAGAACAAAATGGCCATTTGCTGAGATATAAAATGTCACGGAAGAAAAACAGGTTCTTTTTTGAGAAAATCACTGGGAACTCCGTTTTGGATATATTAATATTGAGACTCCTGTTCAAATGCAGAGAGAGACGGAAGAAGCAGTTGAACATATGACTCTGGTGATCAGAGGAACTGCCAGAGTTTGTGAATATAAATGTTTAATTCCTTGGGTCAGAATATAGATGTTATTGCACACAAAACAGTCATTTATTAGTTTTATCTTTACTAAAACATATCATGAAATTTACCCTAAAATTCATATTACTTCTATCAGTTCAGTTCAATTCAGTTCAGTCACTCAGTCTGTTATGCCCAAGTCACAAAATCTCCCAGTGACCACCAGGGAGCCGGCATCCGATGCAAAAGAAGAGAGTTTTTATTACCAAGCTCAAGCTGGAGCTCCCACCGTTACCGACGACGCAGCGGCTAAGGAGAGGAGCCACGAACTCTGGGTTTCATTGCTTATATAGGGTATTCTTGCGTGAAAAATATTACCTTCTGTGGAAGGGTTAGGTGTTGAGTTCTGATTGGTTCCCATTTCCCAGGCTTAATTCGAATTTCCTGGGCAAGTCATAAGTCCTGAACATAAAGTCAGGAGATCCTTATCTGGGATTTGATTGGCTCGCAGGTGGTGAGGTGAGGTCAGGGGATTTCCAAAGACGCTTTCCTCAGAACTCTAAAATGGAGTCTTTTTTTTAACAAAATGGGGTGGCTTAGGTTCTTCGAGTCATGTCCTACTCTTTGTGATCCCATAAATCGCAGCACGCCAGGCCTCCCTGTTCATCACCAACCCCTGGAATTCAATCTGACTCAGTCCATCGAGTCCGTGATGCCATCCAGCCATCTCATCCTCTGTCGTCACCTTCTTCTCCTACCCCCAATCCCTCCCAACATCAGAGCCTTTTCCAATGACTCAACTCTTTGCATGAGGTGGCCAAAGTCCTGGAGTTTCAGCTTCAGCATCATTCCCTCCAAAGAAATCCCAGGGCTGATCTTCAGAATGAACAGGTTGGATCTCCTGGCAGTCCAAGGGACTCTCAAGAGTCTTCTCCAACACCACAGTTCAAAAGCATCAATTCTTTGGTGCTCAGCTTTCTTCACAGTCCAACTCTCACATCCATACATCCACTAAAGTAACTTTATTTAGAAGTTAACCTATTGGTATGCTAAATTTACATGTTTTCAAAGTTATTAAAGATATATTTAGGTTAAATTCCACTCCCATAAAGAGAGAGAGATTAATAGGTGGATGGGAAGAAAGAAGAAAATAGGCAGAAAATAAATAACAATTATACTTGGAGTTACCAATCCCTTTTTACTTAAGATAGTTGGATTTAATTTATTCAGCACTTTGCACAAAAATTCTTAATTAAAAGAAAAAAATCTGCTACTAAGTAAAACCAATGCATTTCTACCTCACAATTATATTCATAGCTATAATTCTGGTTTAGTTTACAATTCCATTTTCCCCACTTAAATATACTGCTTATATAAATGCATGAGATGTCATTATAATTGCTCATCTTTATAGATAAATTTCAAATCATAGCTGGAGATACAAATGAAAAGAGTAAAAAATAGAAATAATTGGAAACCTTACATAAGAAAAGAATGAAAATGTATAATAATTATTTCCTTATATGTAAATACTTAGTAAAATATTGTTTAATGACTTCATTTGTTCATTTTCCTTATAAATTCTTTATCCATTATCCTAATAAATACAGAGAAAATTATAGTTAAGAAAGTAACTGGATAGTGTTGACATTTTTCCTTGAGGTTAATGAATATTTGCAGTGGCACTGCTATCTTAAATCAACTATTTATAACTATCACACTGAATGGAAAAATCTAAATTTAAACATCAAAAAAATTCTCAAGTCTTCCACTTTGTTCTCTCATAAAAGAAAAGAAAAAATTAAGTTCTAGAAATTATATTCTTTACTGTTCATATATGTGTTACATACTTAGCAGGAGTTCCCAGAATATCTTTTACATTCAGAAAAAAAAAATTCAAAATGGTATATAAATATAATAAAATTCACAAATATACCCAAATATACCCAAATCCTGAACTATGTTAACATTTTTAATAATATTTAAACTACTTCCATGAAAGAAGTTAAAGATGTTCTCATCTCTAATAATATACTATATATATATTCTTAAAAAATATTTCTACTGAGGTAGTTAAAGAAAAATAACATGCTTCCTATAAGATAAAGTCAGTTTATAAGAAATTTTAAAATGGTAGANGCAGTCCAAGGGACTCTCAAGAGTCTTCTCCAACACCACAGTTCAAAAGCATCAATTCTTTGGTGCTCAGCTTTCTTCACAGTCCAACTCTCACATCCATACATCCACTAAAGTAACTTTATTTAGAAGTTAACCTATTGGTATGCTAAATTTACATGTTTTCAAAGTTATTAAAGATATATTTAGGTTAAATTCCACTCCCATAAAGAGAGAGAGATTAATAGGTGGATGGGAAGAAAGAAGAAAATAGGCAGAAAATAAATAACAATTATACTTGGAGTTACCAATCCCTTTTTACTTAAGATAGTTGGATTTAATTTGTTCAGCACTTTGCACAAAAATTCTTAATTAAAAGAAAAAAATCTGCTACTAAGTAAAACCAATGCATTTCTACCTCACAATTATATTCATAGCTATAATTCTGGTTTAGTTTACAATTCCATTTTCCCCACTTAAATATACTGCTTATATAAATGCATGAGATGTCATTATAATTGCTCATCTTTATAGATAAATTTCAAATCATAGCTGGAGATACAAATGAAAAGAGTAAAAAATAGAAATAATTGGAAACCTTACATAAGAAAAGAATGAAAATGTATAATAATTATTTCCTTATATGTAAATACTTAGTAAAATATTGTTTAATGACTTCATTTGTTCATTTTCCTTATAAATTCTTTATCCATTATCCTAATAAATACAGAGAAAATTATAGTTAAGAAAGTAACTGGATAGTGTTGACATTTTTCCTTGAGGTTAATGAATATTTGCAGTGGCACTGCTATCTTAAATCAACTATTTGTAACTATCACACTGAATGGAAAAATCTAAATTTAAACATCAAAAAAATTCTCAAGTCTTCCACTTTGTTCTCTCATAAAAGAAAAGAAAAAATTAAGTTCTAGAAATTATATTCTTTACTGTTCATATATGTGTTACATACTTAGCAGGAGTTCCCAGAATATCTTTTACATTCAGAAAAAAAAAATTCAAAATGGTATATAAATATAATAAAATTCACAAATATACCCAAATATACCCAAATCCTGAACTATGTTAACATTTTTAATAATATTTAAACTACTTCCATGAAAGAAGTTAAAGATGTTCTCATCTCTAATAATATACTATATATATATTCTTAAAAAATATTTCTACTGAGGTAGTTAAAGAAAAATAACATGCTTCCTATAAGATAAAGTCAGTTTATAAGAAATTTTAAAATGGTAGGTATTTGAAAAGAATTTCCTTTAGTGTGAATTCAAAAATAAATCATTGAATCTACCTGTTCAAGAAGAAACTTTCATTTCATCATTATTATTTCAGATTATAATATTATATTTAATTGCATAATATTAACAATTAACTTCTGTCTGTTCTATTAGATAATAAGCTAGTTTATGAACAGTGATTGCAAGAAAGAACTTCCTTGCCTAAGATTTCATTTTCAAGGCACAGGGTCAATTGAATGTGTAAATCCTGCCACAAAATTTATAGTATGAATGTTATTTTATATATATATGTTGATCAAGACATTTTATCAGTTTTCTCCCAAAACAGTTTATTATAACTAAGGGTGATTTTTAACATGATTCCCCAAATTTGGGTGGAATATGCTTTAAATTATAAATGAAAGCTGAAGGGACAATATGATTAATTATATCTAAATTACCTTTTTATTTAAGTCTTTTTAATATGAACTTTTCATTCTTGAAGAGGTTAAAAAGAAGGATACAGTAGTACTTTAGTTTATTTATTACCTTAGGTTGTAAGTAATATACATGAAACTAGCTTCAGTGAGCCTAGAAGGCAATGACACCCCACTCCAGCACTCTTGCCTGGAAAATCCCATGGACAGAGGAGCCTGGTGGGCCGCAGTCCATGGGGTCGCTGAGTCGGACACGACTGAGCGGCTTCACTTTCACTTTTCACTTTCATGAATTGGAGAAGGAAATGGCAACCCACTCCAGTGTTCTTGCCTGGAGAATCCCAGGGAGGAGGAGCCTCATTAGCTGCTGTCTATGGCGTCACATAAGAGTCTGACACGACTGAAGCGACTTAGCAGCAGCAGCAGCTTCAGTGAGAGGAAAACAAGCAGAAAGGAGGTAGAGGCTATCCAGAACAAGCAGAAGGGAGGTAGAGGCTATCCAGAGGGGAGAGTTGCTGATGTTGAGGTGGGGTGAACAGAGAGAAAAGAATAAAGACAACTCTTTCCATTTAATGTCTCATTTCAGCCCTGTAATAGAAATACTTCAGCAAAGACAACATCATGTGGATTGGATTATTACTGACCATATTTTCAGTAATGAAAGAGCATTCAGTTTACTAAAAGTACAAAAATTGTTAGTTATCAGCCAAAATGATCTTCAAGATTAACTGAAAATATGCATTATTTTAAGAAGTATTTTTATGAATATAGATAATTACTTAAATTTATGTTAAAATTCCCTTTTCATGACTTTATTTTTGGCCTCTATCAGTTGCACTGAGTGTTTGATTAATTATATACATTTTTTGACCATGTTTTAAAGTGTGATTTAATTCTTTGAAACTATTCCTTGGTCATGTTTAATTAAAATATAAGGAAAAAATATGACATTATATTATTTCTCAATAGTAAGTGCAAGTGATCAAAGTTGATCACATATAATAAAGTCTTACATGTTCAAGAAAACTTATTAATTTATATCCCAATAAAATACACTTTGAAGTCCACAAATAAAATTATTTTCTTTGGTTCTACCTCCCTTCACTTATTATGTCCTTATCTGTGACATAATAGCTTCTCTTTGAGCATACTAATTACACCTAAAGGAGCTAGCATGACCACTGGTAAGTCACCATAAAAGTTCAAGGGTATTTTACAGTGCTCAGCTGTTCTCTTTTATTTTCATCACAGGCATTGATGCATTGTGCCATTTGCCTGCCCACTTACCTGAATTCAAATAGCCTGGTATAGCAAAAGCTCTGCAAATGCAAATCACCTAGAATATGCAAATTATAAGTTTGTTTAAAAACGTGGGTGTTTGGTTAAGGATGCTAAATCATCTTTCCATCCAAAGCTATTTTGTTTAATTACAAACTTGAAATGCACATAGAAAACAATTCTACTCCCAAATCACTCAGAAGCAACATACACTTCTCTGGCATCCTCTTAATTAAATCTGGCTTCTGAACATTAATTATGAACTCTACATAGATAGAGTGATTGAGAAATTTTAAAATATATGTATAATACTGACCATATAATGAGAAAGTTGTTTTTGCAGGAAAGAAATCCCAACTCCTAAGAAACTATTGCAATAAAATCATACAAATTTGCTATTATACAGTGTAAGGACTTAAATTGAAGATTGAGCTGGCAAGATTATATAATTGCATATAAGAGATAAGTAGCTTCAAACTGGATTTATTATAAAAACTAATTTTTAAGCATTATATAAATGTAATATATTACCAATTCAAGAAAATGCTTTTATTAATTGCTATATGCTTATGTAGGCTTCCCTGATAGCTCAGTTGGTACAGAATCTGGCTGCAATGCAGGGGACCCTGGTTCAATTTCTGGGTAGGAAAGATTAGCTGGAGAAAGGATAGGCTACCCACTCTAGTATTCGGGAGCTTCCCTTGTGGCTCAGCTGGTAAAGAATCCCCCCTCAATTGGGAGACCTGGGTTCAATCCCTGGGTTGGGAAGATTCCCCTAGAGAAGGCAAAGGCTACCCACTCCAGCATTCTGGTCTGGAGAATTCCCTGGGCTGTATAGTCCATGGGGTCACAAAGAGTTGGACATAACTGAGTGACTTTCACTTGCATATGGCATGTACTTTGAGCATATAAATACATCATGTTAAGAAAGCTAATATTTTAATACTAAGATAATATTAGTATCATTATCATATATAACATATTATAGTATTATATATAATAATATTATCATTGTCAAGCATATCAAGTTAGCATTTCACTTCATTTGAAGAAATAAAATATAATGTGACATGATTGCAAGCAGGACCTCTATATGACCCTCTATACCCTCTAAACTACCTCTATAGTGCTTTTACACAAATTATCAAGAGATCCTTTCTCAAATTCCTTTATTTCCATATGTCAGAATATACTACCATTGTAAAAAGAAGATTTTATAGCTTTCTGTTAGAAATGTTCACAATATATAGGCAACTTAACTGCTTCTGATGCAGGTAGTGCCTCAAAACTGATTCAACCACTTCAGATATTTTTGGTTTGTTTCCTTGAGAAATAGGCTCTAAAACACTCAATTCAACATGTATATGTAGACAGACTGTCTTCATGTATTAACTACATGTTGTAGAAGTTATCGATTTGCACTGATGGACAAAAATTGAAAACATCAAGAGAAATGTCAGTGTGCAATCTACAGGTAATCTGTAATAAATGTAAACATCTCCATCATGATATATTTTATTAGATATTGGAAAACATCTATCAGAGTTTAAAATATACTATACCTGCAAAAGAATTAAATATCAAAAGAATCGACTCTAAGTATATACTTATATTAAAAAATAATCATTTATAATGGCCTCACGGGATTATGCATAGTTGTACATATATTAATATATCATTGATTTACTCAAAAATTCTCGAGCATTTTCTGTGCAGTACTTACTGTAATACCAGTTGAAGGTATTAACACTATGATAATGATAGCCAAAACCTAGTGATGAGACAGCAAGTAAACAATTCTGATACAATGTGATGAGTTCTGTGAAGGAAACAAGTAAAGATCAACTTGAATTCAATATTATTTTCCCCTATTTGTTTCTCCAAAGGAATAAGTATAAGTTGTAAATAGCACTGATAATTTTGGATATATTAAACCAATGTTGAATAATAATATGCTATGATAATTTTTTGAAAAGAATATTCTTAATTTATGGGCTTCCCTGGTGGCGCAGAGGTTAAAGCGTCTGCCTGCAACGTGGGAGACCTGGGTTCGATGCTTGGGTCGGGAAGATCCCCTGGAGAAGGAAACGGCAACCCACTCTAGTATTCTTGCTTGGAGAATCCCATAGAATTGGGATTTTTATATTTAAAAACATGAAACTATATACATGAGAAGAAACTAGTGTGAATTCTTTTCTATTCTTACTGTGAAGCAAATTTCTCTGTATATACATAGCTAACAATATACATGAATAAAAAATTATAAAAGAAATTCCATAAATGGAATTCTGAATTTGCCTATAAAAGTAAAGAAAATATGTGAAAATATATCAAACTTAATGAAGCCAAATAAATGCAAATTCAATTTAGAGGCCCTTTTTAATTCCAAAGACAAAATTTCCTTTTTCTTTTCAATGGTAACCTTCTAAGGCATTAATCTTTCAGAAGTGAGTTCTATTTTATACAAGTAGGGGAACAGTAAACTAGTTCCACATTTTTAGAAGGAAATTTGGCCAAATTTAACCAAAGACAAGGAAGAGTTGGGAGAGATGAGAGAAAATAATCAGAGACAACTCTTCTCTCATTTGTGCTTTTAAAATATGTGTAATAGACCCATCATTAAGGCTATCCACTCCAAAGTGGCACTTTTGATAAACTGTAGCCATTTTCATTCATTTCCACCACTTTCAAAAGTGAGTTTTCATTCATATAAAAGTTTCACTAAAATGTTTGGACATGGCTTATTAGACTCCAAAGTATTTAGCCCCACATACTCGTATATGGGCACATTAGCTTTTACAGCATCATTTGTCACATTTATAAAACTTCTTTCTGCTATTTGTACTTAAAAAAAAAAAACTTATTTGCAAGCAAGAGATAATTGAGATAAATATGCAACCTTAAATGTATTTAAAAGGTGCATCTTCTAAAATCTTTCTTTTTGTATCTTATTTTCCAGTTGTCACAGTTTTGGTGAATTTCTTAGGATACATGTAGGATAAAACAAGAGTCAGTTAAACTACTAATGCTTTTATTTATCAAATTAAAAACAGGCCACAAGACTACCAAAATAAATATGATTAGTAATTCATCTTTTGGATTGTGTTCTAAAGAGCAATCTAAATTTACAAGAAGCTACTTTGGCTACCTCATGCGAAGAGTTGACTCATTGGAAAGGACTCTGATGCTGGGAGGGACTGGGGGCAGGAGGAGAAGGGGACGACCAAGGATGAGATGGCTGGATGGCATCACGGACTTGATGGACGTGAGTCTGAGTCAACTCTGAGAGATGGTGATGAACAGGGAGGCCTGGTGTGCTGCGATTCATGGGGTCGCAAAGAGTCAGACACGACTGAGCGACTGAACTGAACTGAACCTGTTTGTCATTTTCCTTTTAACCGTGACAAAATGACAAAATGGCTGCTGTGTTTTTACTAAAGTGACAGTGACACAAGGCAAAGAGCCTAAGTGACACTTTAGATGGGAAAGGGGTACATCATGCAAAATCTATACTGTAAAATTCATTTTGCTTACATTATCTTTCTTCTTTATGTCTGTATGTGATAAAAAAAAAATCTATGTAAATAGGTCCAAATAAATTCTTTAAGTTCTTTCTATGAGTATGTAAAACAAAAATTTTGTGATAAGATAGCGTTTTGTTATAAGAATCATGAGATAGATTTTTATAGCATAAAAATATGTATGTTACATATCAATGCACTTAAAATTTAAAAATTTTGCTTTGCTGAAATTTGATAATATAGAATAAGTTTGCATTTAAATAGTCAAGTAATTTATACATACAGTAACAAAACAAACATCTCCCTTAACCTTTCCCATATTTATTCTTCCTTTGTTAGGTGAAAACTTTTCACTGTTACTGTTCTAAAATCTTGATAGTTTTTACCATAACTATAAATATTGGGTTGATCAAAAAGTTCATTTGTGTTTTTCCATAATGCACATTTTGGCCAACTTGATAAATATCTAAATATATTTTATTGCTTATTAACTTCAGACATTATGTAGTATATAAATCTGGTTGATAAGTACTAAAACATTTAAAGTATTTGCACTTGTTTGTCTGGGCTTCCCAGGTGGTGCTATTGGTAAAGAACCCACCTGCCAGTGTAGGTGATGTAACAGAGCCAGGTTCAATCCCTGGGTTGGGAAGATCCCCTGAAGGAGAGCATGGCAACCCACTCCAGTATTCTTGACTGGAGAATCCCAGAGGAGCCTGGTGGGCTACAGTCCATACGGTCACAGTGTTGGACATGTAGCAACTTAACACACATGCATATGTTTGTTCTTCTGCTTCTGCATCTTCCTCCAAATATAGTTCTAGATTGCTTTTAATCCCTTATTTATATTTATTCATTTTAACAGTACTTTAAATACTTTAATTTTTTGGGCTCTCTATCATTCAATCACTTTTTGGCATTTTCACTCAATGCTATTTTGTATATGCGTACTTAGTTGCTTGGTTGTGTCCAACTCTTTGCAGCCCTTTGGACTGTAGGCTGCCAGGCTCCTCTGTCCATGAGATTTTTCAGGCAAGAACACTAGAGTGGGTTGCCATTTCCTTCTCCAGAGGATCTTTTTACTTGTGCAATCATGGTCAAATCCTTTGTTATCTGTGTGCTCCAGGCTTTTCATCTAAAATTTAAAAACTTGGGTCATGAATTTGAATTTTAAATTAATTATTGGATATGACACATTTAGCAAAATGTCTTTCTATGGTAAGTGCTTAGACATTACAATACCCTGTTTATAAGATGAAGATACAACCTCCTGTAACCTATCTTTCCCTTTTTTTCTACACCTTCTACTATGTTTACATTGTCAAAGATTATAATATTCACATTCTGTCTTACAACTATCCCAAGGGATAGAGGAAAATCTTCATGGCACTGGTCTTGGCAATGATTTCACAGATATGACACCAAAACAAAGCCACAAACGTAAACATAGACAAGTGGGACTATATCAAACCAAAAACTTTATGCACAACAAAGGAGATAATGAATAAAATGAAGAGACAATTTATAGAATGGGAGAAAATATTTGCAAACTATATATCTGATAAATGGTTGAGCTCCAAAAGTATATAAGGATCTCCACAACTCAGTAGCATAAAAACAAATTACCTGATTTTTTTAAATGAGCAGGGGAACTTAATAGACCTACAAATGATCAATGGGTATATGAAAAAATGTTCAGCATCACTACTCATCAGGGTAATACAAGTCAAAATCATGATGAAATCACCTCAGAGGATATCAGTATATTTCCATAAGGAAAAAAAAAAGTGGCAAAATTGTAGAAAATTGGGAGTCTATGCACTGTTTGTGGAAAGGCAAATAGTGAAAGCATGTAAGATATTATCAAGTTTCCTCAAGCATGTAAAAATAGAAATGCTGTTATCATCCAGGATTCTGATTTCTGGGTATATATTCAAAACACTGAAATCAGGATCTTGAGGACACATTAGCCCTTCCACATTCACTGCACTGCAGCATTATTAAAAATAGTCATGAAGCAGAAACCTAAATGTTCACTGCAGGGTGAATAGATATAGAAAGTGTGGTATATATACACAATGTGGGGCTTCCCTGGTGACTCAGAAGGTAAAAAATCTGCCTGCCATGCAAGAGACCCAGGTTAAATCCCTGGGTCAGGAAGATGGACTTCATTGGTGGCTCAGACCAATGAAATACTTTTGAGCCTTTAAAAAGAAAGGGATTCTGCAATATGTGACAACATAGATAAAAGTCTGAGGACATAATGCTAAGTGAAATAAGCCAGTCAAAGAAAGACAAATAAGGCATGACTCCACTTCTAAAATATACTAAAATAGAAAATTTATAAGAATCAAAAGAACTGTTTCTGAGATTACGGAGTTACTAGGGGCAGGAGTCAGGGAAAGCAATGGCACCCCACTCCAGTACTCTTGCCTGGAAATCCCCATGAGCCTGGTAGGCTGCAGTCCATGGGGTCATGAAGAGTCGGACATGACTAACTTCACTTTCACTTTTCACTTTCATGCACTGGAGAAGGAAATTGCCACCCACTCCAGTGTTCTTGCCTGGAGAATCCCAGGGATGCCGGAGCCTGGTTGGCTGCCCTCTATGGGGTCACACAGAGTTGGACACGACTGAAGTGACGTAGCAGCAGCAGCAGCAGCAGGGGCAGGAGTGGTTTACAGGCGTAGAACAGAGGAGAGAATGGGGAGCTCCTGATTAAGGGTCTAAAACTTCAGTAATATTAATACAAGATGAGTAAGTTCTAGAGAACTACTATAAAATACTGTGCCTAGAGTTAACAATATTGAGAGAGTTATTTCCTAGGTAGGTTGATAAGATGTCTAGGGGTCTCCAAGGAGAGAGGGGTCTGGAATTCTCAAGGAGGAAGAAAGGACAAATTTTTTTTCCTCTGCATTCCCCAGGAGTATGTTACAATCATGTATCCTGCCTGAGGACAGTCAATGGATTAAACCTTCTGGCTAATCCTGTTATTTTAAAAGGTAAATTATGGGAGTAGGTCTGATCTTTACAAGGATTATATAACAATGTATCCTGCCTGAGGACAGTTTCTGGATTAAACCTTCTGGCTAATTCTGTTATCTTAAAATGTGAATTATGGGAGTAGGTCTGGTGAGGTCTTTACAACCTCCAGACATTCTTTGGATTCATTGGAGAGTATATAACTCCATTGCTAACACTAGCAAGGGGGTACTCTTTATACCCCCTTCTGATGCCTATGTCAAAAGCTTTCTCTATCTCTTTTATACTTTCAGTTCAGTTAAGTTCAGTCGCTCAGTCGTGTCCAACTCTTTGCGACCCCATGAACTACAGCCTGCCAGGCCTCCCTGTCCATCACCAACTCCCAGAGTTCACCCAGACTCACGTCCATCGAGTCAGTGATGCCACCCAGCCATCTCGTTCTCTGTCATGCCCTTCTCCCCCTGCCTCCAATCCCTCCCAGCATCAGAGGCTTTTCCAATGAGTCAACTCTTCGCATGAGGTGGCCGAAGTACTGGAGTTTCAGCTTTAGCATCATTCCCTCCAAAGANGCCATCTCCTGTTTGACCACTTCTAATTTACCTTGATTCATGGACCTAACATTCCAGGTTCCTATGCAGCATGCTTCTATCCATGGGGTTTCAGAGTTGGACACGACTTAGTGACTGAACAACAATGAACCACTCTAAAGCCTAGTGGCTTATTAACAAAATAGCCATTTTATTCCACTGATGATTCTGTGGGTTGGCAGAGTGGTTCTTCTGGTCTGGGCCAGTTCACCTGATCTCTGCCTGGGCTCCTTCACTCATCTCTGGTCAGCTGGTGGGTTAGCTAGTGACTGGATGATCTAAGATGGTCTCATAGAAGTTTCTTACTATTGACTGAGACCTTAGTTGTCTTCCACATAGCCTCATCCTGCAACAGGCAAGCTCACAGTTGTTCACCTGGTGGCTCTAGAATTATATAAACGGCAAGAGAGGACATGCATGGATGTGGGGGAGCTTTTCAAGTTCATTTACTAAACTCAAGTCCATTGCCAAAGCAAGTTACATGGCCATACCTGGAATAAATACAGGACCAGATTATCCAGAGTCATGGATATGGGAAGGGGAATGATAACCATTTTCTAAAACAACCACAATTTGAATATGAACAAGTTTTATGCCAATAAACTTGAAAACTTAGGTGAAACAAACAATTTCCCAGTGGAAAAATTTAAAATAATTTACCCAGCTTACTCAAGAAGAAATTTAAAAATCTGAATAGATTTTAAAACAATTAATTAGATCAGTAACTAAAAATTTAACCTCTCTTATCGCCCTAAAAAGTACTCACAGAGAGAACTCCAGCAAACATTCAAGGGACTGACAGTTTCAGCCTTACTTAGTGGTTTCAGAGAAGGTAGAGTGAACATTTCTCAACTCATTTTATAAGGTTAACAAACCATAACACCAAGAACCAGGCAAAGACAGCATGAGAAAAGATGTATATAAGCCAGTTTCACTTATGAACATAGGCGGGAAAAAGTCCCTCATAAAGTATTATTAAATTAAATCCAGTAATGAATATACATACATATTTTAATTCCAAGACAGGTTTATCCCAGGTTGTAAGTTGAACATTAAAAAGTTCTGAGTTTAACATTAAAAACTCACAATTTACCACATTTATAGATGAAAGGAGAAAATTATGTGGCCATTTCAATATTTTTAAAAGCACAGTTTAATCAAATGGAACACCTATATGTGTCTGAAAAAGAAAATGTAGCAAATTAGAATTAGAAAGGAGCTTCCTTACAGCCGACATAATATATAATGGTAAAATGCTATCCCTGGATTGGGCATCTGTGTACAGAGGAGGATTTAGTTGTGCTTATGCTTTTGTATTACTTTTGTGCCTGAAATACCTGGGAGAGTAGGAGGAATAGGGGGAGTAATATCCCTGAAAGGCCTTTGGAAGCTTAATTATTCAGACTCTTGTAAAGTTAGAGGAAACAGAGGATGAAAATAGAACCAGGGTTAGAATAATTTTTGTTTTGTTTATCTGTCAAATAAATCAACTTTATTGAAACTTTTTAAATGGCTTAAATTCCAAGAAGTGTTAAAAATCACCATATAATAGATGTTGTGAGCTACACAGTCAAAGGCTTTCTTGTAGTCAGTGAAGCAGAAGTAGATGTTTTTCTCGAATTCTCTTGCTTTCTTTATGATCCAATGAATACTGGCAATTTGATGTCAATTTTTTGGGCTCCAAAATCACTGCAGATGATGACTACAGCCATGAAATGAGAAGACACTTACTTCTTGGAAAGAAAGCTATGACAAACCTAGACACTATATTAAAAAACAGGGACATTGCTTTTCCAACAAAGGTCCATATAGTCAAAGCTATGGTTTTCCCAGTAGTCAGGTACGGATGTGAGAGTTGAACCATAAAAAAAAACTTGAGTGCCAAAGAATTGATGGTTTAGAATTGTAGTACTGGAGAAGACTCTTGGAGTCCCTCGGACAGCAGGGAGATCAAACCAGTCAGTCCTAAATATCTGCTGAATATTCATTGGAAGGGCTGATGCTTGAAGCTGAAGCTCCAATACTCTGGCCACATGATGCAGAGAGCTGACTCATTGGTAAAGATCCTAATGCTGGGGAAGATTGAAAGCAAAAGGAGAAGAGGGCAGCAAAGGCTGAGATGGTTAGATGGCATCACTCTCTCCATGGACATGAACTTAAACTCCAGAAGATGAAAGACAGGGAAGCCTGGTGTGCTGCAGTCCATGGGGTGGCCAAGAGACAGATACAACTTAGTGACTGAATAACAGACAATAATGGATTTTAGGGTTAACTGTGTATAAGTTGCAGAGTGAAAAGTATACATTATTTTTTTAATGTGGAAAAAATTTCATACTTGCAGTTTGAAATTCAGAGTTTCAGAATAGTACCAAAAAAATACAGCATTCAGCACCCAACTTCCTTGATTCTTGGCATTTTTCCGTATTTGCCTTATTCTTTCTTTCTCCCTGATAAATAAATATATATATTTATATAACCCCCCCAACCAGTTAAGTTGCTGCATGGTGCCCCCTTACACCCTTAGTACATTATTTTCATACACCTTCCAGTGTAACCACAGTTCTTTTTTCAAGTTCACATAAATTTCTATCTAATCCATAGACTGTCACTCATACTTTGCTAGCTTTTTCCAGTAATATTCTTTTATCCAAGATCCAATCTAAGATTAGACATTGCAATTCGTTATATCGTCTTTTAAGTCTCCTTTGATCCAGTAGTTCTTCAGTCTATATCTTTCATGACAGTGTATTTGAATATATAGACTGACTTTTTAATAGAATGGCCAATTTAGGTTTGTCTGACTTTCTTCAGTTGGTCATTATTACTACTATTATTTTGCTCAGGAATACCACCAAGATGATACTGTTTTCTCAGTACATCGATGAGAAGGCATACCGTGCTGATTTTTTTAATTCACTCTTTTTTCTTTTTAAACTGTATCTAAAATTAAAAAAAAATTTTTTTCTTGGCCTGCAAAGAGATGAAACCTGTCAGTCCTAAAGGAAATCAGTCCTGAATATTCATTGGAGGACTCTGATGCTGAGAAAGATTGAAGGCAGGAGGAGAAGCAACTGATAGCTGATTCACTTTACTGTATACCTGAAACTAACACAACATTGTAAATCAACTATCAGTTCAGTTCAGGCTCTCAGTCGTGTCAGACTCTGCAACCCCATTGACTGTAGCACGCCTGGCTTCTCTGTGCTTTCTCAAACTCATGTCCATTGAGTTGGTCATGCCATCCAACCGTCTCATCCTCTGTTGTCCCCTTCTCCTCCTGCCTTCAATCTTTCCCAGTATCAGTGTCTTTTCCAGTGGCCAGTTCTTCACATCAGGTGGCCAAAGCATTGGAGCTTCAGATCCAGTATCAGTCCTTCCAATCAGTATTCAGGACTAATTTCCTTTAGGATGGACTGGTTGGATCTCCTTGCAGTCCAAGGGACTCTCAAGAGNACACACACACACACACACACACACACACACACACACACAGAATATACACCTAACTGCAACTCCCAGTGGAGAAGTAGCCCAGACACTAGAGTCTGCCACCAGGGAGCAGGGGTTGAACAGGGAGGCGCTGGTTGTGTGCGTAGGGTAAGGACCAGACCTGAATGCTCTGAGGACAATCTGAGGGAGCTAATGTGAGATAGCAACCCAAACTGTAGGATAGTCAGAAAGAGGAAAAAAAGAGAGAGAGAGAGAACTTTCCCGTGAAAAGCTCTAACAAAAAGCACAGCCTGGCTTGCTCACAGAACAAAGGGCTGAGCGAATACCAGAGGAGAGCTAGTTAGCTGTGGGCTGGCCCATCCCCTCACTGGAGGCAGAGAGGCAGGTGGGTGACAGCCAGAGCTGGAAGGCAAGCAGAAATCTCAGCCCCAGAGACGGCATCCTCCACCAAACTGTGAGTAGGCTCCCAGTTGCTAACCACATCTCCCTGGGATCCTAGACAGTTGACACCTGCCAGGAGGGTCAGCCAGAGATCAGCTCCCCAGTGGAGACACATGGCACACCTGAGTTGGAGCTCTTGCTGTGCACCCAGGAAACCGAGTGGCTGGGACTGGAATGGTGATTAAGACACAGTCCACCTGGGACAGTGCGCTTGCCAATCACCTGGTTGCCTGAGCTGCTCGGACCTGGGAAGGGCACAAAACGCATGCCAAACCAAATCTGTGCCTTTGCGGAGTACCTGAGAACATGAACCTGAGCAGCTTAGACCTGGAAAGTGCACAAAACCCAGGGCCCGTTTTGGACAGATCCCCTGCAGAGTAACCTGGAGCCTGAGCAGTGTAGAATGGGGAAACATAATGTGCCATGAGCTGGGACAAACCCAGTGTGGTCCATACACTGTGAGCACTTACCACACATACCAGTGATATTTGTTTGCAGTGTTCCTCCCTACCACCACACAACGGAACAAGTGAGCCTAAATAAGGAACCACCTTCACCCTGTTGTGTCAGGGTAGAAATTAGACCCTGAAAAGACTTTCAAAGAGAGGAAGCCAAAATAAACAAAGAAGAGGGACCTGCTCTAGAAGTGATAGGTGCAACAGATGAAAACCCTGTAGTTATGATTGACTAAACATTGGAAGGGGCCTATAGACCCTGAGAAGAAGTATAAGCTGGAATAAGGAACTTTCTGAAACTGAACTGACCCCACATTGCCCTCAACAGCTCCAGAGAAATTCCTAGATTTATTTTACTATTATCATTTTTTAATTTTTAAGTTCTTTGTTACTCCTTTAATTTTAATTTTTATAACCTATTACCTTGCCAAAAAAAGACACTATTTTTAAAGCAAATTTCATATATGTATTTCTTACAATTTTTGTGATTGATTTTGTTTTGTATTTTTACTATTGCATTTTTGAGAGTCTCACCTGTACTCTAGATTTGCTTTTTCATATTTGTTATCAGTTTTGTACCTTTAAGAATCTAATCTTCAGTACCCATTTTTACTTGGGCTGTGATTACTGGCTTGATTGCTCTCTCCCCTTTTGACTCTCCCTGTTCTCCCCCAGGTCACCTCTATCTCCTCCCTCCCCCATCTTTTCTCTACTTAACTCTGAATCTCTCTGGATGTTCTGGGCTGTGGAGAAGTTAGGGAACTGATTACTGGCTAGATTACTCTCTCCCCTTTTGACTCCCCTCTCTTATCCTCCTGTCACCTCTATCTCCCTCCTCCCTCTTCTCTTCTCTATGTAACTCTGTGAACTTCTCTGAGTGTTCCAGACTGTGGAGAAAACATAGGGAAATGATTACTGGCTAGATTACTAGCTCCCCTTTTGTTTCCCCTCTCCTCCTCCTTATCACCTCTATCTCCCTCCTCCCTCTTCTCTTCTCCATGTAACTCTGTGAACCTGTGTGCCCCTCACTGTGGAGAATGTTTTCACCATTAACCTAGATGCTTTACTATTGGTGCAGTATGAATGGAGAAGTCTTGAGGCTACTATAAGAATAAGATTGAAAACCAGAAGCAGGAGGCTTAAATCCAAAACTTGAGAACTCCAGAATACTCCTGACTCTAGGGAACATTAATAGACAAGAGTTCATCCAAAAGCTTCCATACCTAGACTGAAACCAAGCTCCACTCAAAAGCCAACAAGTTCCAGAGCAAGACATACCATGCTAATTCTCCAACAACAGAGGAACATAGCCTTGAGCATTGAAATACAGGCTGCCCAAAATCATACCAAACCCATAGACATCTCAGAACTCACCACTGGACTCTTCATTGCACTCCAGAGAGAAGAGATCCAGCTCCACCCACAAGAACACCGATGCAAGCTTCCCTAACCAGGAAACCTGGACAAACCACTAGACAACCCCACCCACAGGGAGCAACCTCCACAATAAAGAGGAACCACAAACTTACAGCATACAAAAGGGCTGCCCCCAAAACAGCAATCTAAATAGAATGAAAAGGCAGAGAACTATTCAGCAGGTAAAGGAACATGATAAATGCCCACCAAACCAAACCAAAGAGGAGGAGATAGGGAATCTACCTGAAAGAGAATTCAGATTAATGATAGTAAAAATGATCCAAAATCTTGAAAACAAAATGGAGTTACAGATAAATAGACTAGAAACAAGGATTGAGAAGACGCAAGAAATGTTTAACAAGGACCTAGAAGAAATAAAAAAGAGTCAATCAATAATGAATAATGCAATAACTGAGATCAAAAGCACTCTGGAGGGAACCAACAGTAGAATAACTGAGGCAGAAGATAGGACAAGTGAAGTGGAAGATAGAGTGGTAGAAATAAATGAAGCAGAGAGGAAAAAACAAAGACGAATTAAAAGAAATAAGGACAAGCTCAGAGACTTCTGGAACAATGTTAAATGCCCCACATTCGAATAATAGGAGTCCCAGAAGAAAAAGACAAAAAGAAAGACAAGGAGAAAATACTTGAGGAGATAACAGTTGAAAACTTCCCTAAAATGGGGAAGGAAATAGCCACCGAAGTCCAAGAAACACAGAGAATCCCAAACAGGATAAACCCAAGGCAAAACACCACAAGACACATATTAATCAAATTAACGAAGATCAAACACAAAGAGTAACTATTAAAAGCAGCAAGAGAAAAGCAACAAATAACACAAGATGGCTAACACACACACATGAAATGATGCTCAACACCATTCATTGTCAGAGAAATGCAAATCGAAACCATAATGAGGTACCATCCCACGCCAGTCAGAATGGCTGCTATCAAAAAGTCTATGAACAATAAATGCTGTAGAGGGTGCAGAGAAAAGGGAACCCTCTTACACTGTTGGTGGGAATGCAAACTAGTACAGCCACTATGGAGAACAGTGTGGAGAGTCCTTAAAAATCTTGAAATAGAACAGCTAGACATACACATTGAGGAAACCAGAATTTAAAGAGACACGTGTACCCCAATGTTCATCACAGCAATGTTTACAATAGTTAGGACATGGAAGCAACCTAGATGTCCAATGGCAGACGAATGAATAAGAAAGCTGTGGTACATATACACCATGGAATATTACTCAGCTATTAAAAAGAATGCATTAGAATCAGTTTTAATGAGATGGATGAAACTGGAGCCTATTATACAGAGTGAAGAAAATTAGAAAGAAAAACACCAATACAGTATATTAACACATATATATGGAATTTAGAAAGATGGTAATGATGACCCTGTATGCAAGAGAGCAAACAAGACACAGGTGTAAAGAACAGACTTTGGGGCTCTGTGGGAGAAGGCGAAGGTGGGATGATTTGAGAGAATAGCACTGAAACATGTATATTACCATATGTGAAATAGATCTCTGTTATGCTCCAGGTCACCGAATAAGCTGGGAGAACAAGTCATCCTTGGCAATACAAAAGTAGGAAGAGGTTTATTGCTTGCTCGAGCAAGGGCACCTTGCCATATCCAATGCAGTGGTATGGAGCAAGAGCTCTGAGCCTTGAATTACAGCAGTATCTATAGGCTAGAATAAAGACAGGGAGTTTGCAAGGGCGGATTGGTTGCAGGGGTTTCTTGGCATTTACTAATTGGCTAGATTTTGCGCATGCGGGCTCGCTTAGGGGACTTTTTGTATTATCTGGGCTAGTTCTAACCAGGCTACAGGGAATATGCTGACTGGCTGAGTCTCAAGGTTGGGGGTTGATGATCTCAGCTCCTTCTGGGGAGTGACCCAGCTTTTCCTGTGATTGTAGCTTTTTCCGTGATTGTAGCTCTGGCCTACTTTAGTTATGGCTTCTGTCAGGTCTCAACAATCTCCAGCCCAGGTTCAATGGATAAGACAGGGCACTCAGGGCTGGTGCATTGGGATAACCCTGAGGGATGGGATGTGGGGGAGGTGGAAGGGGGTTCATTCAGGATGGGGAACACATGTACACCCAAGGCTTATTTATGTCAATGTATGGCAAAAACCTCTACAATATTGTAAAGTAATTAGCCTCTAGTTAAAATAAATTAATTAATTTTAAAAAATTCTTGCTCCTTGGAAGAAAAGTTATGACCTAGACAGCATATTAAAAAGCAAAGACATTACTATGCCAACAAAGGTCCGTCCACTCAAAGCTATGGTTTTTTCAGGTGTCATATATGGATGTCAGAGTTGGACTATAAAGAAAGGTGAGCACCAAAGATTTGATGCTTTTGAACTGTGGTGTTGGAGAAGACTCTTGAGAGTCCCTTGGACTGCAAGGAGATCCAAGCAGTCCATCCTAAAGGATATCAATCCTGAATATTCATTGAAAGGACTGATGCTAAAGCTGAAACTCCAAAACTTTGGCCACCTGATGTGAAGAACTGACTCATTGGAAAAGATCCTGATGCTGGGAAAGAGCGAAGGCAGGAAGTGAAGGGATCAACAGAGGATGAGATGGCTGGATGGCATCACTGACACAATGGACATGAGTTTGAGTAAACTCCAGGAGTTGGTGATGGACAGGGAAGCCGGCGTGCTGCAGTCCACGGGGTCGCAGAGTTGGACTTGACTGAGAAACTGAACTGAACTGGGTGTGTTTAGTTGCTCAGTCATGTCCGACTCTTTGCGATCCCATTTACTGTAGCCCACCAAGTTCCTTTGTCCATGAGATCTTCCAGGAAAGAATACTGGAGTGGAATGCCATTTCTTTCCCCAGAACAATAGTGTATTATGCTTTAAAACTAAGTTAAAGGGGTAAATGTCAGATTAAGGTTTTTTGCATTAAAATAAAAAATAGTAGTTTTAAAAAATAAATTAGGATTCATGGTAGAACCAAATCATCATGACCTATTTTTCCAGATCTATTTCTTTCATTCTTTTAAATGTTTAACCTAAATATTAATTTAGAAATACACATAGACATGCTTCTTAAAGAGTAATATAATTCTCAATTTCTGAAAAATTAATCTTTCTTGAATTTCAAATTTACCTTAACTTTCCTGACAGCTATGACTCAAAAAAACAAAACTCTCAATTATGCATTGAAGCTTATCAGATAGGAAGTAAATCTGAAGGTAAAAAGTAAAAAAAAAAAAAATTAAACTTACCTTGAATTTATAATCTAATATAAGTCTTCATGTGGATCTTATATAGAAGACTCTAGTTTCTATTAAAAATACTCTTAGTAATGTAATAAATGTAGAAAAGACCCTGTGAAATCTATTTTTAATATTTGCTTTACAAAATTTATATGTGTGGTGACTATATATTCCAATCTTTGGATATTTCCAATTCTTATTTCTCTAGACACAGGAGACACTGCACTTCTTTGTTTACTGTGGTTGTTCAGCCATGTGAGCAATTTAGTTAATGGTTCTTAAGTGTAAGTGCCATGTGTTACTTAATTGCCCATGTGGATTCTCCAAGGACTCTCTTCCTTCTGACATGGTACAACGATGATGTTCAAGATGGTACCCATTCTTTAGTCTGTGTACCAGACTGAGAATAATTCAGAGTAGGATATCTGAGACTCAAAATGAACATAAAGTTGCCGAGATTAGGGAGTTACTACTCAGCATAACCTTGCTTCACATAGTCAGTTTCAAAATGGAATTCATTCAAAATGGTTTTATGTGGTACTAAATTGTTGAGACCAAGTTATATTTTGTATAGTACCTTTTAATCCAAAGATATTTTTGAGTAACCCAAATGACAAACATAAATTTTCCTCCAAGTAACACCTCATCTTTGGCAGGAGCTAGACAGTAGACAGTTTTGATTTGCTCTTATTACTCCTTGCTGTCTTACTACTAAGAAGCATAGGGTTACTATAAAATAAGGAACAATTCAAATGTTCTAAAACTCAGAATGAGTCTGTAGTTGCATTATGAAAATTAAAGTTTAACGAATCTCCTAAAAGAATGGATAACTTCTCTTGTACATAGAAATTACTGGGGAAAAAAGTAGAAATTTTCTCAAAAAGTAACTTGGAGTCTCTCTTTCTTAAGTAATATGAATTATCAACTGACTTGTATATTAATATTTTTTTATTTTAAATATTCACTACCCAGTTTTAAGAGGGGACATTTAGATCTATAAATTTTTAATGAAAATTGTTAGGAAGCTTTCATTTTCAGCACCCTAAAGTCAGGAACATTGTCTTCACAAAAAAGCACATCTATGTGCTTTTTTAAATTCCTTTTTATATTTCCTTCTTTTTTCATACTGTCCTCTGGCTTTGAAAAATCCAACTTGCTGTGACATTCTGGTTTTATGTTGTACTAAATAGGTCAGTTCCCTCAGAAGCTCTTTAATACTTCACTCCTTTTCAATTTTTTTTTTCTTATAGTATAAGTTGTGTCGATATGAACTCCTTCTTATGTTGAAAACTCAAACTCATTGTAATTATAAATTAATAGCTGAAAATTAGTGGACTTGTCATTCATGATTGTATGTCTCCTGGAGTATGGGAACAATTCTTAGTACAATAATTCATAGAAACTACATGGCATAGAAAGCATTTTTGAAATGTGGTGTTTTCATTACTTCAGATCACACTAGCTACATCAAAGTTCACTCCATCTTTAGTTAAATTGGACACTACCTTCAAAAAAACAGTATACAGAAAATTAGCTCAATGTCTTTACCATCAGAGCATTTATTTGTTACATCAATCTATATTATTATTATTAGAAGTATTAGTAATATTGTGTTACCTTAATATAAGGTCAGAATCCCCTCAAACTCTAAAGTGAAAGTGAAAGTGAAGTCGCTCAGTCATGTCCGACTCTTTGCGACCCGTGGACTGTAGCCCGCCAAGCTCCTCCATCCATGGGATTCTCCAGGCAAGAATACTGGAGTGGGTTGCCATTTCCTTCTCCAGGGGGTCTTCCCGACCCAGGGATCGAACCCAGGTCTCTGGCATTGTAGGCAGACTCTTTAACCTCTGCGCCACCAGGGAAGCCTCAAACCCGAAGTACTTTGATTTATGAAGGTGACATAAAGAAAAATCTTAAAATTACAAAAGTCACCTTTTCCAAATATAAAACTCATTCAAACTAACAATAATTTCTAAAAGATCAGTTAGTAGACATGAAATGTGATTTTTAAGCTAAACACATACAGACACATGCACTGTATACAGACACAATCTTTAAATGATTGACTTCGTCATGTATATAGTAACACAACATTATTATTAAATTGGAAACATTTATTATATCATCTAGTTTGTGAGTCTAAGCTTCCTTGTGTAGTAAAAAATGTACACATCACATTTGAATCAGTGGCTTTACTAATACATATGCTACTCATTTATATCTGTACTACTCCAACTCCTGTATTTATGCTCAGATTAAAAATAGAAAAGCTAAGGAAATAAATAAAAGAGACAGGAGACAAAAGAATTAGAAATAGGAATTGTAAAGACACAGAATTCAAAAAGAAGAATTATTGATGTTTGAGTACGTAGGGTATTGAGAGAATAAAATGTGAAATTGTAATAGAGAAATGATAATCAGAAATTACTGGAGAAGTGGACATGTTGGAATGAGAAAAATTCCGATAGGAGGGGAATAGGAACCCTTACTTGTGGAGTTTACCCCAGACTATCCTGCTCGGCATTTTTCCTCAAACACTCTTCATAAATCTATACCACTTTGATGTTTAAAGGATAATTGTCATTAGTTAAAGTCTCTAATTTAACATACTGAATTGCTTAGCGGGCACCAAGCCAATTAAAGGTAGACCCAAAGAGTACGCAAGCATTTCAATACCACTGTTTCAAATAAGAGGCCTTCCCATGTGGCTCAGTGGTAAAGAATCTGCCTACAATGCAGGAGACCCAGGTTTGATCCCTGGGTCGGAAAGATCCTCTGGAGAGGAAAGGGCAACCCATTCCAGTATTCTTGTCTGGAGAAAAGGAAACTGGTGGGCCATGGTCCATTGGGTTGCAAAGTCAGACATGACTGAAGCAACCGAGCATGCATGCACGCCTCAAGTAAACATTAACAAAATCAAAAATGTATTGTAAATGATAGAATTTGTTTAGTGATTAAACATCTCTTCAAGGCATTTTCAATCAGAAATGTATTTCAAATTGCCAATCACTGCTTTCCTAAATTGAACTACCATTTTAGCATAAAAATTGCATACCTAACATACCTAAATTTGAATTAATCAATCAGCCCAACTGTTCTTTTATAACCCACTCAACTTTCTAGAAAATTTGTTATCACCTTACACATTCTATTGCTGCAAATGTATTTTGAGTTAGCACTTCCAATTTAATAATGTTTTCTTCAAATTTATGGGTGAATTAGGTTTGCTAGAGTACATAACTAATTAGATTCAATAACCTAATTTTTAGAAATATAAAATATTATTTTATATTAAGTATGTGAATTAGTATAAATAATGCATACTTTCACTCTTAAATTAGTAATGTCTCTTAAATTTTGGTTGAAATGCAGGAACTCTTAATCCGCTCACTATTTTCAGACATAAATTATTATACAAAGTTTTCAAATAGTCAGAGCTAACCCACTTTAATCACTAATGTTTATTTTTACCTTATGTGTTTTCATGGAGTTTTTTTTTTTTTTTTTTTTTAGAATCCTTTCCACATGACACTGTTTCCTTAGGAAACAAATAGTAAATGTATCTTATATGTTTCCAGAGAAACACAGCTCACAATTATTTACAGCATAAATCTTCAGAGATTTAAAAAGAAAATCTAGTCTGGTTTGGCTCTTTCATTTTGTAACAGAATAAACTGAGGTTCAGTAAGAGAATCACCTTTGCAAGGGACTGCATGCCTAGGGCCTTAACTCAGGCTGCAAACCAGTTGTTCCTAAAGAAAATCAACCCTGAATATTCATTGGAAAAACAGTTACTGAAGCTGAAGTGCCAATACTTTGGCCACCTGATGCTAAGAACCTAGGCATTGGAAAAGATACTGATGCTGAGAATGATTGGCGACCATAATAGGGGGCAGCAGAAGATGAGATGCTAGATAGCGTCACTGACTCAATGGAAATGAATCTGAGCAAACTCCGGGACGTAGTGGAGGAAAGAGGAGCTTCCAGAGCTACAGTGCATGGGGTCACAAAGAGTCAGACTCGACTTAGTGACTGAAAAACAGCAAGGCTTCTTCTACCCACTTCATTTGCTAGATTCTTTTCTTCACTCTGCAGTTATGAAGGTGAATGGAAACTTATGTCAATCAGTCCATACTGTAGTACTGAATTCTTTAGTACATTTCAGCCTTCGTGTTTGTATTTTACCTTGGCATCGCTTCTTATGTTTGATTGCATTTAAAATTTCGTAGCCTAGAAGCCTCTGGATGCTAAAGTAGGTTAGAAATTACAAACTAGATAAGCAAGCATTTTATAATTGAGTATAAGCTAAATATAAAAAAATATGACTTGATCAGTTCTAATGAGGTGGATGAGCCTAGAGCCTATTATACAGAGTGAAGTCAGAAACAAGAAAAACTCAATTAAAAATAAATACATTAAAAAAAAAAAGAAAATCAGACTTGAATGAGTGACTAAGAATATCCTATATGATAAAATGTATGTTTCCTTCTCTGCTTACTTTGGGGATATATATTAGCAGACTAAAACTGTATATTATGTTTAATTTTTCAATTCTGACATGGTCATTTTGGTGACTTGTGGTGAAGTTTTGTGATGATGTTTTAAGTTAAATATTAGAATAGATTTTCAGTAAGCTTTAATGTCTTTTCTAAATTCAAATTTATTCTGAAAATTATTAGTGATGGGAAAGATACATATATATGTAAATTTATTCAAAATGTGTAAACCTAGAAAGTGTATTAAAGTAAAAGGAAAAAAAACAGAGTTTGAATACATACACACAAGCATACACACACGTGTATAATAACGTTTGTGTGTATAAAATGTTCAAGGGGCAGAGCCTTAGGGGCATACCATGCCCATTGAATGTCTTAAAGATAATTGAATGTTTTAAAGATAATTTTTAAAAGAAAACTGAAGCACAAGGCATTTATTTTTATGTTTATTTCTGTACTGAATGGTTTCAAACTGGTTTTCTTTGTGTTCCAGAATGTTTATAGTCCAGTTGAATTGAGTTGTACAAAAGGCTAGGGGTATATTTCAGCTTACCAACAGATTAATGAGCCCTAGTGTCTATTTTTTTATTTTTATATAATCTATACCATTGAAACCCATACCATTTCCCAGACATTGGAACTAATTAGTTCCTAAAGGTTCAGGATAGAAGGAAAACATTTTTACCTTCTGTGAATCACAGAAAGTTTACACTTGCAAGAGTCTCACTTTATCTTGTTTTCCTCTAGGCTTGCTTTCCAGAGGACCCTGAGAGGAAGGACCAGTGAGGTTACATCTTTGGAAAGCAAATGTCATTGGGTTGCTTTGCTTCAGGGTTATTTGAAAGTTGAATACCTTCCTGAGGAATTGTTTCTACAGTGATTGCCAATTTTCTGCTTGAAAGGTTTATGATCAAATCATCTCTGGTAGAAAATTTTAGTTGGAATTCTTTCTACTGCTGATGTTTGAGGACACATGCTAGCACATGTTAAATATCTTTTTCTATTGTAGTTAACATTTACAATTTTTAGCACCACTAAAATGATTTATCCAAGGCATATGGCTTAGAAACTGACAGATTTAATTTCAAGGAGAAATAAATGCAGACAAGATTATAAGGTGGGAAGACTGGATAAAACACTAAAAAAAATAACAGAAACAATAATCTTCAAAATAACTTTTAAGATATAAAGATTTTGTTAAAGAATCAGTGATGTCTCCTGGGACTTAACAAACACACAAGAAAAGGTCTAATGTAAGTTGATATAAAAATCAAATTTAAACACTTCAATAAAAAAGTAGCTTAGATAAAAATATCCTTATTTTCTTTTGTTTATTCTTTTCAAATATTATCTAAATGAATGTTAACTTTCTTAAACTATTATCATTGTCTTCAGATAGATGTAACATTAATAGCAGCATTCATCATTGGCCTCCAGTTTTCTTAGGGAGTAAATTTTCACTGAAACACTGAATAACATTCCTCATGATGACAATGTAATAATACTACATCCTGCATGGAATTAACAGACCTAGTGTGACATGTATTGCTCAAGAATAACTCTACAAATTAAAAGTGCTTCCTGTAGCAAATTACTAAATAATTTAAAATGCAAAGAAAATTTTACATCTTTTTCAGAAACTACAATAATTAGTGCTCTCCTTTACATCTGATCTCCAAATTACTCTGCTGTTGCTGCTGCTAAGTCGCTTCAGTCATGTCCGACTCTGTGCGACCCCATAGACAGCAGCCCACCAGGATCCCCCATCCCTGGGATTCTCCAGGCAAGAACACTGGAATGGATTGCCATTTCCTTCTAGGATGTAGTAAATTAAATATAAAATACAAATTTTAAAATATCAGAGTCATTTAAAATTTTGGCTGAATAAGCTCCATGTCAGAAATAAATGTTCCTACTTTGACCATCTAAAAGAGAAATATATGGGGAGTAAATATAAAAAATATAAATGTAAATCCATTCCAGAGAATTGATTTCAGTCTAATATACCTAAAAGAAAAAGTTGCCAAAGAAGCTGTGGTACATATACACAGTGTACTATTCAGTTCAGTTCAGTCGCTCAGTGGTGTATGACTCTATGCGACTCCATGAATCGCAGCACGCCAGGCCTCCCTGTCCATCACCAACTCCTGGGGTTCACTCAGACAAAAATCCATCCAGTCAGTGATGCCATCCAGTCATCTCATCCTCGGTCGTCCCCTTCTCCTCCTGCCCCCAATCCCTCCCAGCATCAAAGTCTTTTCCAATGAGTCAACTCTTCGCATGAGGTGGACAAAGTACTGGAGTTTCAGCTGCAACATCATTCCTTCCAAAAAACTCCNGACTGAACTGAACTGAACTAAACATAATCCAAGAGGAGTGTCTGTAAGTGGTTTTCCCATTATTATACAGTTGTCAAAGAGTAGAAATGGGTTAGACAGGCTTGGTGCCTGTGTCTAACCACAAATCACTTTTCTCTCTCATAATTCAGTTCAGGTTTGTTTTTGTTTATGTTTTTTCCAATATGCTTTCTCAAATGGTTGTAAAAAATCAAAAGTTATGGAAACTAAATAGAAAAAGTGAACACAGATTGCTTGTTAGAACCAATTTTTTTGTGTAGTCTGTGTCAATGAATCCATGTATCTATCTATCTAGCTAGTCATCATCCACTTTATTTTTTCCTTTGGTCATGCTGAGCAGCATGTGGGATCTTAGTTTGCTGACCAACGATGGAACCCAGGCTTCCTGCAGTGGGAGAACAGAGTCTTAACCACTGGATCACCAGGGAAGTCCTCTATCCACCTGTATTTTTGAAGAATTTTTTTTTTAATGGCTAGCATCTTTGGACTCATTTTCAAAGGTTAGTTGTATTTTACTCATGCCTTAGGAAATGATAAAATAGTATTTCATTAAATAAGCTTTCATCACTTGAAAACTCTTTATATATAGTCTCATTAGATTTTTTTTTTCTTGGGGATTGAAAAACTTATTTTGTTAGACTGAATAAATCTTTCACTATAATCACACTAAAATGGATTTTCTGTCATAGCAGAGGAGAGAGTTGGAGGTAAATGTTAGTATTAGTTATTTCACTTTTCTAATTTCTTTGGTAAGGACTTTGCATATTGTAACTTTTTAGGGTTTTGTAAGTATTTCTTACTTTCTAGCTATTTAAATTGTCAAACTAAGACAAATTTGCAAAAATTCTATTTGGCCTAGTTTTAACAAAGTTATTGGTTTGCATTTCTCCAACATAATTTCTACTTTCTCTACAAATATATTTTCAAAAACCAAAATCAAATACCTAAACAAGTACACTTAAGTCTTAGTATGTGTTTCAGTAAGGATGAACAGACACTTCGAGTGAAAATTTTAAGAATTAAATACATCTGTCCCTCTCTCTAGTCTTAAGTATTATCCAAATGATAATATTCAAGAGTATGGGACCCTAGAGATCATGACCTTAGAAATATCTCCTTCTCTAGTCTCCAAAGTATTAATATTCATATTCAGAGATGGAAGATGACAGAGGGAGGAAAACATCCATGCTAAGTGCTCAAATTATTCATGTAGTCATTGTAGAGACTGGCAGGAGTTGCATTATATAATTTTAATTGCTAGCTGTCTTTGTTCATTCAACAAACATTCATGAAAGTTATAAGATAGAGTAAATTGAAATATAGAAATAAGAGAGTTCTCAGACTTGGGGTCTTCCAGTTCAGAGGGTACAATGGCAAGGATGATGTAGCCATAGTCTGGTAACGTTAAGGTGTATTAGAAACATGATGAACAGCTGTGTTGAATGGGAACAATTAAATGCTTCTCAAAAGGGGGAAGAGGCTTTATGAATTATGAAAGATTAGTAGGAGTCCATTATTTAAGAATGTGTTTAAGTAAAGGGAATAATTGAATGTATATTTGCAAAAGTTTTGGAGGACAAAAGAATGTTTCACATTTGATGTACATGTGGGTTTCACTTGGAAACAAACAGAGATCATTCTGTTATTTTTTTATATTGCACCCAAGTACTGCAATTTGGACACTTTTGTTGACTATTAGGATGTGAGTTTGAGTGAACTCTAGGAGTTGGTGATGGACAGGGAGGCCTGGCGTGCTGCAGTTCATGGGGTCACAAAGAGTTGGACACGACTGAGTGACTGAACTGAACTGAACGGAGGGCTACTCCACTTCTTCTAAGGGATTCTTGCTCACAGTAGTAGATATAATGGTCATCTGTGTTAAAGTCACCCATTTCAGTTCATTTTAGTTCACTGATTTTTAAAATGTCAACGTTCAACTCTTGCCATCTCCTATTTNGGAGGGCTACTCCACTTCTTCTAAGGGATTCTTGCTCACAGTAGTAGATATAATGGTCATCTGTGTTAAAGTCACCCATTTCAGTTCATTTTAGTTCACTGATTTTTAAAATGTCAACGTTCAACTCTTGCCATCTCCTATTTGACCACTTCCAATTTACCTTGATTCATGGACCTAACATTTCAAGTTCCTATGCAATATTGTTCTTTATAGCATTGTACTTTACTTCCATCACCAGTCACATCCACAACTGGGCACTGTTCTTTCTTTAGCTTCGTCTCTTCACTCTTTCTGGAGTTATTTCTCCACTCTTCTCCAGTAGCGTATTGGGCATCAACCAACCTGGGAGTTCATCTTTCATACTGTTCATGGGGTTATCAAGGCAAAAATACTGAAGTTGTTTGCTCTTCTCTTTTCCAGTTGACCACATTTTGTCAGAACTCTCCATCATGACCCACCCATCTTGGGTGGCCCTACATAGCATGGATCATAGTTTCATTGAATTAGACAAGGCTGTGGTCCATGCGGTCAGTTTGATCAGTGTTCTGTGATTGTAGATCATGGTAATTCAAGTCTATGCCCCAACCAGTAATGCTGAAGAAGCTGAGGCTGAACGGTTCTATGAAAACCTACAAGACCAGTGATCAAGACCATCCTCAAGAAAAATAAATGCAAAAAGGCAAAATGGCTGTCTGAGGAGGCCTTACAAATAGCTGAGAAAAGAAGAGAAGAGAAAGGCAAAGGACAAGAGGAAAGATATACCCATTTGAGTGCAGAGTTCCAAAGAATGGCAAGGAGAGATAAGAAAGCCTTCCTTGGTGATCAGTGCAAAGAAATAGAGGAAAACAATAGAATGGGAAAGACTTTAGATTCCTTCAAGAAAATTAGAGATACCAAGGGAACATTTCATGCAAAGATGGGGACAATAAAGGACAGAANAGAGATAAGAAAGCCTTCCTTGGTGATCAGTGCAAAGAAATAGAGGAAAACAATAGAATGGGAAAGACTTTAGATTCCTTCAAGAAAATTAGAGATACCAAGGGAACATTTCATGCAAAGATGGGGACAATAAAGGACAGAATGGTATGGACCTAACAGAAGCAGAAGATATTAAGAACAGGTGGTAAAAATATACAGAACTACACAAAAAAATATATTCATGACCCAGATAACCACAATAGTGTGATCACTCGCCTACAGCCAGGCATCCTGGAATCTGAAGTCAAGTGAGCCTTAGGAAGCATCACTATGAACAAAGCTAGCAGAGGTGATGGAATTCCAGTTGAGATATTTCAAATCCTAAAAGATGCTGCTGCTAAATTGCTGCACTCAGTATGCCAGCAAATTTGGAAAAGTCAGCAGTGGTCACAGGACTGGAAAAGGTCAGTTTTCATTCCAACCTCAAAGAAAGGCAATGGCACAGAGTGTTCAAGCTACCACACAATTACACTCATCTCATGCACTAGCAAAAGAAAAGAAAGTGAAGTCATTCAGTCAAGTTCGACTCTTTGCGACCCCATGGACTGTAGCCTACCAGGTTCCTCCATCCATGGCATTTTCCAGGCAAGAATATTGGAAAGGGTTGCCATTTCCTTCTCCAGGAGATCTTCAGAACCAGTGGTTGCATCTGGGTCTCCCACATTGTAGGCAGACACTACCATCTGAGCCACCAGGGAAGTGCTCAAAATTCTCCAAGCCAGCTTCAACAATACATGAACCATAAACTTCCAGATGTTAAAGATGGATTTAGAAAAGGCAGAGGAACCAGAGATTGAATTTTCAACATCCATTGGATCATAGAAAAAGCAAGAGAGTTCCAGAAAAATATCTATTTTTGCTTTATTGACCACACCAAAGACTTTGACTGTGTGATCACAACAAACTGAAAAATTCTTCAAGAGGTGGGACTACCAGAACACCTTACATGCCTCCTGAGAAATCTGTATGCAGGTCAAGAACCAACAGTTAGAACCAGACGTAGAACAATGGACTGGTTCTAAACTGGGAAAGGAATATGTCAAGGCTGTATATTGTCACCCTACTTATTTAACTTACATGCAGAGTATGAAAAATGCCAGGCTGGATGAAGCAAAATAGGGAATCAAATTTTCCAGGAGAAATATCAATAACCTAGGATACACAGATGGCACCATCCTTATGGCAGAAAGTAAAAAGGAACTAAAGAGCCTCTTGAGAAAAGTGAAAGAGGAGAGTGACAAAGTTGTCTTAAAACTCAACAGTCAAAAAATGAAGATCATGACATCCGGTCCCATCATTTCATGGAAAATAGATGGGGAAACAATGGAAACTGTGAGAGACTTTTCTTAGGCTCCAAAATCACTGTAGATGGTGACTGCAGCCATGAAATTAAAAGATGCTTGCTCCTTGGAAAAAATACTATGACCAATCTAGACAACATATTAAAAGGCAGAGACATTATTTTCTGACAAAGGTCCATCTAGTCAAAGTTATGACTTTCCCAGTAGTCATTTGTGGATGTGAGATTTGGACCATAAAGAAAGCTGAGTGCAGAATAACTGATGCTTTTGAACTGTGGTGTTGGAGAAGACTTTTCAGAGTTCCCTGGACTGCAAGGAGATCAAACCAGTTAATCCTACAGGAAATCAGTCCTGAATATTCATTGGAAGGACTAATGCTGAAGCTGATACTCTAATACTTTGGCCACCTGTTGTGAAGAATTGACTCACTAGAAAAGACCTGATGCTAGGAAAGATTGAAGGCAAGAGGAGAAGAGAACGACAGAGGATGAGATGGTTGGATGGCATCACTGACTCGATGGACATGAGTTTGAGCAAATTTCANCCACCTGTTGTGAAGAATTGACTCACTAGAAAAGACCTGATGCTAGGAAAGATTGAAGGCAAGAGGAGAAGAGAACGACAGAGGATGAGATGGTTGGATGGCATCACTGACTCGATGGACATGAGTTTGAGCAAATTTCAGGAGTTGGTGATGGACAGGGAAGCCTGGCATGCTGCAGTCCATGGGGTCACAAAGAGTCGGACATGACTGAGCAACTGAACTGAACAGGATTTACTTTCTTAGGGGCCTCAGCTTTAAGAATGGAATGGGTTGTAAGTGAAACTGAAGAGATAGGCATAGCAGAATTACAAAGAGCCATAAATATTATTCTAAGGAATTTGACAGGGAGGCCTGGTGTGCTCAATTCATGGGGTCACAAAGAGTCAGACATGACTGAGTGACTGAACTGAACTGAACTGAAGGAATTTGAACTGTATCTTATATTTATAGTGAGCCTAATGACTGACATTTAATAGAAGAATGTGTCCAATGCTATGTATTTCTCAAATTTAGTCTGAAAGCAGAGTAGAATACACAAGAAACATTAAATCTTTATGGAAACAGAAAGGCCAATCATAATAGAAGGCAAAATATATCATTTAGATTAAAAAATTTTGAAGGGCCTGAAATATGGTGGTAGCTGAGAGAATGTGGGCAAGGGAAAAGACTTATGAGAAAAAGAGGACAAAGAGTTACCATAAAATGGCAATAAAAAGATTTGGAAGAAGCAGAAGTTGAAGTTAAAGAAATCAGTTTTGTCAAGATTTCTAGTTAACTCTTAGTATATTTCACTATATTGAAGATTTTTTTTAAAGGAAGCATAAGAGTAAATCTGAGAAATATTGTTTTATAAGCAGTGAGCTAAAGTGGCTTAGGACATCCAAACAGCAATGTACCATGTGCAGTTGGCTATGTAGGGCATCTGACTCTGCTCAAACTCAAGAGGATTAGGAGTCATTTTCTTGATTTATCCAAGGGAAATGGTGAACACATGCTCTATGACTGAGTTGGACAAAGTTGTCCTTCCCACTCTTTGAGAATTTCTATCCCTGGTTTGCATACAGGAAGAGGGTTCCCGTTGCTAAATAGGACTTGGAAACCAAACACTCACTTGTGTTGCAAGTTGGTAAATCAGGACAGATGAGTCTAAGAGCAGGGCTAAGCAGTGAAATTCCTGCAAAACATTTCCTCATTTGGAGGTGACAGAACTAATGGAGTAACTTGTATACAACAGATTGAGATTTTTTTTTTAAAAATTGCGTGCTCTAGCTATCAGATCACTGATATGAATCATGAACGTATACATGGCACATGAATCAATACATGGAATAAAGCTATACACAGAGAAAAAATTGTGTATATCTACACACACACACATACACATGAATATGTGTGTGTGTATATATATATATATATATATATATATAAACACACACAAATACATGAATGCAGCTTTTTAAATGTTGAAAACTGAATAGGTCTAAAGTCTAGTTAATAGTTATGTTCAAAGGTAGTTCCTTGATTTTGACATTGTACTACATCTATATGAAGTGTCACAACTGGGGGGAAGTTGGATGAAGAACATATGAGTTTCTTTGCATTATGCTTGTAACTTTAAAGAAAAAATATAGCCTGAGTCAATTTGGCTATTTGCATCCCACCCTTATCTATCACAAACTTGATTGTTGAACAGAACAGGTTATCTTTATTTCAGAAATTTTAGTTTTGAGACAATTATTATTTAGGCCGTTTCAGTCACATCTGAGTAACAGTTAAGGGGAGAATTAATCTGAAAATAAGGCTGCTTTTATTTCTTTATATAATCTTAGTATATCTGTTGTGTGAACTTGAGACAGACATATAATCTTTCTGTTCTTTAAGCTCCCCATAAGTATTGGAAATAATGGTTGCTAATGGTATTCACTGGATTTTAAAAAAAAAAAAAAAAAAAGCAAGGGAATTTCAGAAATACGTTTATCTCTGTTTCATTGACTATGCTAAAGCCTTTGACTGTAGATCATGACAAACTGTGGAAAGCTGTTAGAGAGATGGGAATACCAGATCATCATACCTGTCTTCTGAGAAACCTGTATGTGAGTCAAGAAGCAACAGTTAGAACCCTGTATTTAACAACTGATTGATTCAAGATCAAGTAAGGAGTATGATAGGGCTGTCTGTTGTCACCCTGATGTTTTATCCATACACTGAGCACATCACAAGAAATGTCAGGGCTGGATGAGTTACAAGCCAAAATCAAGATAGGCGGGAAAAATACCAACAACCTCAGATATGTGAATCATAACACTTTAATGGAAGAAAGTGAAGAGGAACTAAAGAGCCTCTTGATGAGGGTGAAGGAGGAGAGTGAAAGAGCCAGCTTAAAACTAAATATTAAAAAACAACAACAACAAAAAATAAAACACTAAGATCATGGCTCTAACCCCATTACTGCTTGGCAAGTAGAAGGGAAAACAGTGGAAGTAGTGACAGATATCCTCTTCCTGTACTCTAACATCAATGCAGATGGTGAGTGAAGTCACAAAATCAGATGTTTGCTTCTTGGTAGGAAAGTGATGACAAACCTAGACAGTCTGTTGAAAGCAGAGGCATTACTCTGCCGACAAAGGTATTACCTGTGGTCACATAAGGTTGTGAGAGCTGGACTGTAAAGAAGGCAGTACACCAAAGAATTGATACCTTTGAACTGTGGTGCTGGAGAAGACTTCTGAAAGTCCCCTGACAGCAAGGAGATCAAACCAGTCAATCTGAAGGGAGATCAATCCTGAATATTCACTGGAAGAACTGATGCTGAAGCTGAAGCTCCAGTATTTTGGTCATTTGATGTGATGAGATGACTCATTGGAAAAGTCGCTGATGCTGGAAAAGATTGAGGGCAAAAGGAGAAGAGGACATTAGAGGATGAGATGGCTGGATGGCATCACTGATGCAATGTACATGAACTTGGGCAAACTCCGGGAGATGGTGAGGGACAGGGAAGCTTGGCATGCTGCAGTCATGGGGTCGCAAAGAGTCAGACACAACTGGGTGACTGAACAACAATGTATAAAGAGGATGAAATGAGTTAGCATAATGAAACACTTGGACCACATTTCTAGACTATATTATCTTAATGATCAGTATTTGCTAGTAATTTCCAGCAAAATGTCTCGTGCATATTAAAAGAATATTTTCAATTATATTTATGTCAACTATTTTAAAAATCACATTATTTAATTGCTTATTTCAGTATGCAGTACTAAGCAAAAATGTTTTAGCTACTTTTGCTGACATTAAAGCTTTTAATGTTTCTAAATTAATAGACATTCTTATAATCATATACCTCAAGAGTCCATCACAAATAGCAATTTAATGAAGGCAGTGTACAGTAGCTATCCCTTAAATATTTATTAGCTAGTGATTTATCTACATTTTGTGGAGGTCTAATTTTCCAAGAAGACATTGATTTTGCAAGAATATATAAATTTTGACCAACTCACACTGTTTTAAACTGGTTCATTTTTTCCCTTAAATATACACATGGTAAAATAGTATTTGATTTGTACTAATATAAACCAGTCAAAACCATGAAAAAGATGAAAAACATAGTTGGCTAAGTTTGAGTTAAAGGAAGAGGAGGAGGAGATGGGGAACAAGGAAATGGGAGTGGATATAGAAGTGGAAGAGGAAGGGGAAAGGTAGAGGGAGGAAAAAAAGGATGGCATTCATGACTGACACTTCAGAAGAAATAGAGGTACCTATTGGCCCCAGCAATATACCTTGAAAAGAATATTCTTTCTCATTGAAATGGTCTTGGTATTTTCTCAAAAATTGATTCATGATAAATGCAATAACTTATTCCTGGACTTTCCATATAAGTCTTGCAAGTTTGCTCTATTATTTTAAAGACTGTTTTGGCTATTCTGGGTCCCTCACATTTCCACGTGAAAATCTGTAGAATATTTGGGAAATATTGTTTTATCTCCACAATATTAATTTTCCCATCTGTGAACATGGTATTTCTATTTATTTAGGTCTTCTTTAATTACTTTTATTAATTTTTTTTCTAGTACTTACTGTACAAGTTTTGAATCTTTCTTGTTAAAACATATTCCTAAATATTTTATCCTTTCTGATGCTGCTGTAATTAGGGCTGATTTCTTAATTTCACCTTTAGACTATTCATTGCCAGTTGTATAGAGATACAGTTTACTTTTGTATATTGATTTTGCACGCTGAAATCCTTACTGAATTTTTTTATAAATAACTTTAATGGATTTGTTTATAAGCTCTACTGGATTTGTTTATAAGCTCTAATGATTTACGTGTGCATGTGTGTCTGTTGCATGCTCCTCAGGATTCTATGTGGACAAGATTGAGTCATCTGCAAAGAGAGATAGTTTTACTTCTTCCGTTCCTATCTGGATCTCTTTTATTTCTTCTGCTAAACTAATTGCCTTGGCTACGATCTCTAGAAGTAGTTAGAGAGGTTATCTTTGATTTGCTTTTGCTCTTAGAAGAAAGGTTTTTATTTTTTATTTTATCATTCGATATGTTGTTGGTTCTGGTTATTTTGCAGATGTTCTTTTTCAGATCAAGAAATAGCCTTATCCTTAGTGAATTTTTCTGAAAATGTGTTGGTTTTGCCAGATGCTTTTTCTGCATCTACTGAGTTAACCCCATGAGTTATCCTTTATTCTACTGATGTGCTGTATTACATTGATCTTCATATGTTGAATGTACATTAATCTTCTATCCTACAACATTGCTAGACACACTTGTGAGTCCTAGTAACTTTTTTTCAGATTTTCTATAAAAAGGTTTAGTCATTTGTGAGTAAAGGAGGTTGTACTTTATCTCTTCCAATCTAGAAGTCTTTTTAAAAAAATTCATTTGACTTGCTTTATTGCACAGCTGTCAACCCTATTGCTTTGTGTTGCCAGTGGATATCCTTGCCTTATTCATGCTTTTAGGAAAAAAGCATTCAATCTGTAATCATTAAGCATGATTTGAGTTTTAGGTATGGATGCTCTTTATCAAGCTGAATGAGTTGCTTTTGTTTACAGTTTGCACAAAGGATTTTTTTTAAATCAGGAATGAACACTGAATTGTGTCAGATGATATGTACTATATCCATGAAGATGATCATATAGCATTTTAAATTCCTCAGAGGGAGTAGGAGAGGGCGGGATGATCTGGGAGAATGGCATTGAAGAATATATACTATTATGTAAGAAACGAATCACCAGTCTATGTTTGATACAGAATGCAGGACGCTTGGGGCTGGTGTACGGGGATGATCCAGAGAGACGTTGTGGGGTGGAAGGTGGGAGGGGGACTCGGGATTGGGAGCTTGTGTGCACCTGTGGTGGATTCGTGTCGATGTATGGCAAACCCAATAGAGTATTGTAAAGTTAAATTTAAAAATAAATAAATTTAAAAAAATAAAAAATAAATTTGTTAATGTGGTGAATTATGTTGATTGAACTTCAAATGTTTATCCTAAAGTAAAGTCCACTGAATAATAATGTTGTTGCTGTTTAGTTGCTCAGTAACATCTGACTCTTTGCAACTGTATAGACTATAGCCCACCAGGCTCCTCTGTCCATGGGATTTTTCAGGCAAGAATAGTGGAGTGGGCTTTCATTTCCTTCTCAAGGGGATCTCCTCAACCAGGGGACATCTTCCCAAGCCACATATCCTGCTTGGCAAGCAGATTCTTTACCACTGAGCTACCCACTCGTATATATTTTATTTGCTAAATCTTTGTTGAAAAATTTTACACTTATACACAAGAGAGATACTGATCTATATAGTTCACTTTTCTTAACATCATATTTGGTTTTGGTATCAAGATAATGCTGACTCCATAGAATAAGCTATAAAGAAGTAGTCCTGCCTTTTCAATTTTCTGGAAGAAGTTATGTAAGAAGTTGGTATTATCTCTCCCTTAAATATTTATTTGAATTCACCAGTGAAGCCATATGGCCTACAGGTTTTGTTATAGATAACATTTTAACTATAAATTCAATTTGAAGAAAAGATCAATACAGAAATATTGAAGCTGTCTTGATTTTTCTTTAGTGAGTTTCAGTTCATCTCATTCAAGAAATGTGTCCATTTAACCTAAGTTGTTAAATGTATTGGCTAAATTTGCTTTATTCCATTATTATATTTTTTATATATGTAGAATATCAATGGATGCTAGACGTTTGATTTCTGATATTGAAAATTTGTGTCTTCTTTATTTTTTCACAATCAATCTAACTATACATCAATCAATTTTACTGATCTCAAAAAAGAGAGTTTTGGTTTCATTTAGTTTTTTCTATTTTTACTACTTCCTATTTTATTGATTTCCTCTCTTCTATTTATCATAGCGACTGAACTGATGTTCTTGCTTACTTCTGTATCTTTCTTCTTCATTTCTGAAATTATGAAAAAATGATAACACATTTACAGGAGACTTGGAAAATACAGAACAATGTTATATATAGCTTCACTCTATATTACAATTGTTTGTGTAAAGAATTGTGTAAAGAGTTGGTGTTTCAATACCAAACTCTCAGAAATTAATAGAATGAATGTACAGAGAAGTAGAAGAATATAGTAGACCTGAAAAGCATTATGAACCAACTCAACATAATTAAGATCTACACAATTTTCATACAGCAGTAGGATACAAATTCTATTTAAGTTCCCATAGACTATAAACTAGGAGACACTAGAACATATCCAGAGACATAAGACCAGGTGCATGAATTTCATGATCTAAAGGTATTGAAATTATATCGAGTCCATTCTATTACTGTGGAATTATGTTAGAGATCAATACCAAAAGATATCTGAAAACAGCTCACATATTTTCAAGCTTTTGCATAAAATATGTAAATAGTATGTATTATATATATATATTAGAAAAGAATTTTTGCCTAGATAAAAAAATTGTAACATTCTGATTCCACTTGTGTGACTTAGTGTGAATAGAATACTAGATTTCTAATTTATATTCANAAAAAAAGATGAAGGAGGCTTGAAACTTCTAATCCAATTTTGAGAATATTAAGAAATATGCTGTGGGGGAAAAAAAAAAGGTTAGCATTAACTAAAATACAGATTTTGCTTTTGCCCAAATCTCACAAAATTTATGCTAGCATCCATTATTTGTTTTCATACCTTATGCTTTTGCTTATGTTGGATTCAATGAGCTCTCCTTTTGTTTAATTTTGGGTTTTATTTTTGAAGCTGACAAAACTGATTTGAGAACTTTCTTCCTTAGAACATATGATTTCATTCTCCCTCAGTTCACAATATTTTCTAATTTCTCTTTTTCTATATTACTTGATCTATGGGCTATTTAGAAGTGTTGTATTTAGTTTCCATAAATGTGCAGATTTCTTCAAATAGTTTTTGTTATCTTTAATATTATTATTAGAGAACATACTTTTTATTTGTCTTTTTAAAAGACTTGTTTATTATTTAGTGGATTTGTTAAAATCACTGACTTTGAGCAGTTATATTGTAATTTGCTTTCATGATGTTTTTCTCTTATTTTTTAATACTGAGCCATTATTTATTCAAGTAATCTTCCTCTACCTCTGCTGAGCCTCTTCAGACTAGCCTGTCCCATCGTTCACTGATGTTATGATCAGTTTGAGTTTGTCGGTGTGTTTCATATGGAATAGTTTTTACTGTTATGTATTCAAATTCAATCATCTTATTTTGCCATATACAGTACTCCTTTGATTCCATTCACAGTATTTTTAACTTAAATATTGAAATTTTCATCTGCAGAGGTTTAGTTTAAAAAATTTATAGGTTTCATTTTAGATCAGTTTTAGGTTCACAGAAAAATTGAGAAGAAAGTATAGAGGCTTCATATACTTCACTAGCATATCCTACACTGACTCATTCACCATCAAATCTTATATCACTGTGTTACATCTGTTACAATTGATGAACAAATTTTGACACATCATTATCAACCAAAGCCCATAGGTTACATTCCAGTTCACTCTGTGTTGTCCATTCTGTGGTTTTGGACAAAAGTAGAATGACATGTCACCATGGTAGAATTACACAGTTTCGCTGCCCTAAAAATACCTTGTGCTCAGCTTATTAACCTCTTTCTCCCCCGTCCCCAGTCATTGATTTTTTTACTGTCTTTATAGTTTTGTAGAATTGGAATCAGTATGTAGCCTTTGCTATATTCTGTTTCTTTGACTTAACAATATACATTTAAGATTCTTCCATGTCTTTTCATGACTTAATAACTCAGCTCTTTTTAGCACTAAGTGCTAAGTGCTAAGTGCTAAGTGCTGAATGTTTATTTCCTCACCTACTGAACAACATTTTGGTGGCCTCCAACTTTGGACTATTATGGAGAGAGCTGCTATTTGAGTGCAGCTTTTTGTTCGACATAAGATTTCAACTTCTTTAGGTAAATTTCAAGGAGAAAAATTATTATATCATACTGTAAAATTATGTTTAGTTTTAACAGAAACTGCCAAGCTCTCTTCCAAAATGGCTGTACCATTATGCATTCCCAACAATGAATTTCTGTTATTGTATAACCTTGCCAGCATTTGATATTGTCAATGTTTTGAATTTTTGCCATTCCCACAGGGATGTAGTGGTATTTTGTTTTAACTTTATATTATATAATGACATATGATGTTGAATATGTTTTCATACAATCACTTCCCACCATATATCATCTTGGTAAGGTGTGTGTTCAAGTTTTTGGCCCATCTTTTAGTTGGGTTGTTCATTTTCTTGTTTTTGAGTTTAATAGTTCATACATTCCGGATAACAGTCCTTTATCACTCCTTCATGGATCACTGCCTTGTTGTGGTTAAAGGGCTTGCACGAATTGATGAAACTATGAGCCATGCCATGTAGGGTCACCTAATATGGGTGGATTATAGCAGAGAGTTCTGACAAAACGTGATCCACCAGAGGAGGGAATAGCAAACCACCCCAGTATACTTGCTGTGAGAACTTCATAAATTATGTAAAAGAACAAAAAGACACTCCGCTGAGAGATGAGTTCCATAGGTCTGAAGGTGTCCAACATGCTACTGGGGAAGAGCAGAAAACTACTAATAGCCCCCAAAAGAATGAAGCAGCTGTGCCAAAGCAGAAATGGCATTCATTTGTGGATGTGTCTGGTGATGAAGGTAAAATCCAGTGCTGCAAAGAGCAATATTGCATAGGAACCTGGAATGTAAGTTCCATGAATCAAAGTAAACTGGATGTGATCAAGCAGGAGATTGTAAGAATAAACATCAACATATTAGGAATCAGTGAAATAAAATGGACAAGAATGGGTGAATTTAATTGAGATGACCTCTATATCTACTCGGAGAAGGCAATGGCATCNCATGAATCAAAGTAAACTGGATGTGATCAAGCAGGAGATTGTAAGAATAAACATCAACATATTAGGAATCAGTGAAATAAAATGGACAAGAATGGGTGAATTTAATTGAGATGACCTCTGTATCTACTCGGAGAAGGCAATGGCATCCCACTTCAGTACTCTTGCCTGGAAAATCCCATGGATGGAGGAGCCTAGTAGGCTATAGTCCATGGGGTTGCTAAGAGTCAGACACGACTGAGTGACTTCATTTTCTCTTTTTTGCCTTCATGCATTGGAGAAGGAAATAGAAACCCACTCCAGTGTTCTTGCCTGGAGAATCCCAGGGACAGGGGAGCCTGGTAGGCTGCTGTCTATGGGGTCACACAGAGTTGGGCATGACTGAAGCGACTTAGCAGCAGCAGTAGCAGCTATATCTACTACTGTGGGCAAGAATCCCATAGAAATAATAGAGTAACCCTCATAATCAACAAGAGCCAGAAATGCACTACTTGAGGCAACCTCAAAAATGACAGAATGGTCTCAGTTCATTTCTAAGGCAAGCCATTCAACATCACAGTAATCAAAGTCCATGTCCCTAGCACTGATGCCAAAGAAACTGAAGTTGATTAATTCTATGAACACCTAGAAGACCTCTTAGAACACATACAAAAAAGATGTTCTATTTATCACTGGGGATTGAAGTGCAAAAATAGGAAGCCTAGAGATACCTGGAGTAACAGGCCAAGTTTGGCCATGGGGGAAAAAATGAAGCAGAGCAAAGGCTAGCTGAATTCTGCCAAGACAATACATTGATCATAGCAAATATCCTTTTTAAATAACACAAGAGATGACTTTACACACTGACATCACCAAATGACCAATACCTAAATCAAATTGATTACATTCTTTGTAGCCAAAGATGAAGAAGATGTATACAGTCAGCAAAAACAGGACCTGGAGCTAACTGTGGCTCAGATCATCAGCTTCTCATAGCAAAATTCAGGCTTATGCTAAATAAAGTGGGGAAAACCACTAGGCCAGCCAGGAATGACTTAAATCTAATTCCCCATAAATATTCAGTGGAGGTAATGAATGGGTTCAAGTGATTAGAATAGATAAACAGTGTGCCTGAAAAACAATGGACAGAGATCCATAATACTGTAGAGGAGGCAGCTAACAGAAGCATTCCAAAACAAAAGAAGAGCAGTAAGGCAAAGTGGTTATCTGATGAGGATTTACAAGTAGCTAAAGAAAGAAGGCAATGGCACCCCGCTCCAGTACTTTTGCCTGGAAAATCCCATGGGCAGAGGAGCCTGGATGGCTGAAGTCCATGGGGTCGCTGAGTCAGACACGACTGAGTGACTTCCTTTTCACTTTTCACTTTCATGCATTGGAGAAGGAAATGGCAACCCACTCCAGTGTTCTTGCCTGGAGAATCCCAAGGACAGGGGAGCCTGGTGGACTGACATCTATGGGGTTGCACTGAGTCAGACACGACTGAAGCAATTTATCAGCAACAAAGAAAGAAGAAATGTAAAAAGCAAGGGAGAAAGGGAAAGGTATATCCAACTAAACACAGATTACCAAAGAATAGCTCAGAGAGACAAGAAAGCCTTCTTCAATAAAGAGTGCATAAAACCAGAAGAAAACAACAGAAGGGTAAAGACTAGATATCTCTTCAGGGAAATTGGAGATATCAAGGGAATTTTGCCTACACAATAAAGGACATAAATGGTAAAGACCTAGTGGACACTGAAGAGATCAAGAAGAGATGGAAAGAATGCATTGAAAAATCGTATAAAAAAGATCTAGATTAACTGGATGACTATGACGGTGTGGTCAGCCAGCCAGAGCCAGACATTCAGGAGAGTGAAGTCAAGTACTGCTGCTAATAAAGCTAGTGGATGCGATGGGAATCCAGTAGAACTATTCAAAATCCTAAAGGATAAAGGCATCTATATGTTGCTTTCAATATATGAGCAAATCTGGAAGACCCACCAGTGGCTGCATGACTGGCAAAGGTCAATCCTCATCCTGATTCTCAAGAAGGTAGGACTAAAGAAGTGCTAGCCATAGGACAATTGCACTTATCTCCCACGCTAGTGAGATCATGCTAAAAATCTTGCATGCTAGGCTTCAGCATTATGTGGACCAAGAACTTCCAGATGTCCTAGCTGGATTTAGAAAAGGCAAAGGAACCAGAGATCAAATTACCAACATTTGTTGGATCATAGAGAAAGCTAGGGATTTCCAGGAAAACATATACCTCTGTTTCATCAGCTCTGCCAAAGCCTTTGACTGTATGGATCATAACAAACAGTGAAAATCTCTTAAAGAAGTGGGAATACCAAACCATCTTACTTGTCTCTTGAGAAACCTATATGCCGGTCAAAAGCAAATGTTAGAACCCTGTATGAAGCAACTGATAAATACAAGACTGAGAAAGAAGTACAACAGGGTTGTCTGCTGTCACCCTGTCTGCTTAATCCATACAGTGAGCACATCATGAGAAATGTCAGGGCTGGATGAGTTACAAACTGGAAACAAGATCAGGGGGGAAAACAGCAACAACATCAGGTATGAGGATGATACCATTCTAAAGGCAGAAAGAAAAGAGGAACTAAAGAGCTTCTTATGAGGGTGAAGGAGGAGAGTGAAAGAGTCAAATTAAAACTAAATATTTAAAAGAAAAAAACACTAAGATTGTGGCATCTGGCTCCATTACTTCATGGCAAACAGAGAGGGAAAAGATGGAAGTACTGACAGATTTCCTCTTCTTGGGCTCTAAAATCACTGAAGATGGTGACTGCAGCCAAGAAATGAGAAGATGTTTGCTTCTTGGCAGGAAAGTGATGACAAACATAGACAGTGGGTTCAAAAGCAGAGACATTACTCTGCCTACAAAGGTCTGTATAGTCAAGGCTATGGTTAGATGGTAGGCACTGAGAGAGGGCATCAGAACACAGACAAATGGAAACCACAATCACAGACAACTAACCAATCTGATCACATGGACCACAGCCTTGTCTAACTCAGTGAAACTAGGCCATGCCATGTGGGGCCACCCAAGACGGATGGGTCATGGTGGAGAGACCTGACAGAATGTGGTCCACTGGAGAAGGGAATGGCAAACCACTTCAGTATTCTTGCCTTGAGAACCCTATGANCATTCCAGGATGTCTGGCTCTAGATTAGTGATCACACCATCGTGATTATCTGGGTCATGAAAATCTTTTCAGTACAGTTCTTCTGTGTATTCTTGCCACCTCTTCTTAATATCTTCTGCTTCTGTTAGATCCCGACCATTTCTGTCCTTTAGTGAGCCCATCTTTGCATGAAATGTTCCCTTGAAATTCTGGCATAGCAAACCCATCTCACAGCATCAACCTTTCAGGCCTATGACCCATTTTCAGTTAATTTTTGTAAAATAAGTAAGGTCTGTGTTTAGATTCATTGTTTTGCATTTGGAATTTTCAAGTTCAATACCTTTTATCATTAATGTTTCACTTAATGCATTTTTCCTCTAGTTTAACATAAAAAATATAAAAATATATTAATGCTTGATGATCCTTACATATGTGTGAATTCTATGTATGTTCTAATGGATTATTCTCCTAGTTATGGGATGTATTTCCCTTCATTTTTTCACATCTGACTTTTTTATTGGATGATACACACTTTGAATTTTACCATATCCAAATATCTCCATTAGAAACAACACAATTTCAGGATTATGAACTGAAAATTACATTTAAAGAGTTTCTATTTATACAGACACAGGAAAAAAAGTCTTTGAGAACTCAAAATACAATCCCCTGCCTTCAAAGATATTAAACATTTTAGTGTTATTTTAGTAGTGGAAAAGATATCTAGTTACTGTTCTGTTGTTTATGCCAGGAGTGTCCCTTATGAAATCATTTTAAAATAGTATAGACACCAACCTGCTGGATATTTGTTCCTAGAAAATAGCCACATCTATTTTTAAGATGAAAAAGAATGTTTAATTCAGAATGATGAAAGGTAGAAAAAAATGACATAAAGCAAACCAACCAAAAAGTGAACTTAATAGAAAAGAAAGACAGACTTAAATATTAAAAATGACTGTAGATGGTAAGTGTTGACCAGTGCAAGATCAAGTTTATATATATACACAATTATAAAAAAGGAAGATATTTAAAAATTAGAACTAATCTCCAAATGAGAGCAAGTTTCAATTCTAGAAAGGAAATCTCATAGGTTTTAGGAGTCACTGCACTAAGTTAAGGAAGTTGCGTGGCTAGAGAGTAAGATGCTTCTACTATTTAAAGCAAGCAATAGGGTATTTCTGATGTCACAGTAGTAAATGCCCCTCAGAGACAATTTTAAGTGAATCAGAAGTGAGACATGGGGCTCTAACATGACTCTTCTAGGAAGAGAAACTAGCCTCACACAAAGTAGGCACTGCCTTCTGACACTGTATCAACTCTGGGAGAACATCCAGTGTTTAGAAGGAAACGTTCATATCAGTCTCCTTTGGTCTTTTTTAGAGCCACATACAAGCTAAATGTGAAACCGAAAACTTCTCTTTAACATCAACCCTATTCTTTTTTGAATAATCCTTCCTGTTTATGCTCTATCATTGGGAGGGAGGTGGGAGGAGGGTTCAGGATGGGGAATATGTGTATACTCCTGGCGGATTCATGTTGATGTATGGCAAAACCAATACAATATTGTAAAGTAAAAAAAATAAAATAAAGGTATTATAAAAAATGATATTGATCCTATTGATAACTATATATCTCATTCCATACTTTTCTGTTATTGTAAGTATACAATCTGAAATCTCCAGAAACGACTCTCAAGTAATTGAAAATAAAATGTTCTATTCTGGAAAATTCTTCAGACTATCATATTTAGCAAGAAAACTCAGATGTTGTCAGTTCCCAATAGCAACTCTGTGTGAGTACTATTACTTCTGAAAATACAGCTTTGAAAAATAGGAAGATAGCAACACATCTATGTAGATACCATACTATAAGATATACTCTCATTTTCTGCAATAAATATCACTATAAAAACAGAACATTGAAGCTATTCACTGTGCATTAGTTTAAATATGATTGAAAAACTTGAAGTATCATTAATAAAATGAATATGAAAAACACTGAAAAAATAAAAAAAAAAACACTGCAGTTTATTTGTTACAAAATACTCTCAGTGTGACATTAGGACCTAAGGTGAACTAACATAACTGATCACAGCATTTATACATACTTATGTAACGGGGTTCACATGACTGTTTATGCAGCTCAATAGCATGACATTAAAATTTTGAAGAGGCTTTCTCATGGAATAGATGTAAGTTCTGCAGCTTCTGGGTGCTACTTTCTTTTTAGAGAATTCCTTTTTTTAATTTTTTTAATATAAATTTATTTATTTTAATTGGAGACTAATTACTTTACAATATTGACTGTGTTAAATTTTAAAGTGATTAGCTAACTCAAAGATTCTCCTGAATCAATTAATATTTCTCACTATTTAATATCTTTTCAAGTATTGCTAATTCTCATTAATCTTAGCACTTCCCCTTTAATCTGAAGAATTCCATTATCACTTCTACTAGAGAATTTTGCTTCTTGTGCTCCAAAACCCATATCAATACATCGATTATGCTTCATACACTATATTGTGGTCAGTTGTTCATATATCTATTTCTCCTACTAGAGTAGGAGATTTTTGAGATTAGGGATCATTATCCTTTGTAATATATGCATTCTGGAATATTCCCTTTGATCCACACAACTTCTCTATTTTTACATAATGGTTATCAATCAAAGTGTAGTCACTGAAGCATGTATACTATCATGTAAGAAACGAGGCATTGGTCTATGTTTGATGCAGGATGCAGGATGCTTAGGGCTGGTGCACGGGGATGATCCAGAGAGACGATGTGGGGTGGGAGGTGGAAGGGGGNGGACAGAAGACCTACATAGACATTGCCCCAAATGAGACATACAAGATCACCAACAAGAATATGAAAATATGCTCTGCATCACCAATTATCAAAGCTATGCAAATCAAAATATAAGGAGGTATCAATTCACACCAGAATGACGATCATCAAAAAGTCTATTGTATGTTAAAGCCAATAGAGTATTGTAAAGTAAAACAAAGTATAAAAAAAAAGTCTATAATAATAAATGTTGGAAACGGTGTGAAGAAAAAGAATCCCTTCTACATTATTGGATGGAATGTATGTTGGTATAGCCACTATGGAGAACAGCATGGAGGTTCCACAAAAAACTAAAAATCGAGTTACCATATAATACATAAATCCCACTGTTGGGCATATATCCAGAGAAAACTCTGGAAAGAAACATGCCTCAATGTTCATAGCAGCACTATTACAATAGCCAAAACATGGAAGGAACTTAATTGNCACTATGGAGAACAGCATGGAGGTTCCACAAAAAACTAAAAATCGAGTTACCATATAATACATAAATCCCACTGTTGGGCATATATCCAGAGAAAACTCTGGAAAGAAACATGCCTCAATGTTCATAGCAGCACTATTACAATAGCCAAAACATGGAAGGAACTTAATTGTCCATTGTTAGATGAATGGATAAAGAAGATATGATATATATATGTGTGTGTGTGTCTGTGTATGTATATACATACATACGTGTAAATACATACACAGATACACAATGGAATATTATTCAACCATAAAAAAGAAAATAATGACATTTGTAGCAGCACTGAAGGATGGACTCAGAAGTGATCATACTGAGTAAGGTAAGTCAGACAATGAAAGACAAATGTAGCATGATACCATTTTTATGTGGAATCAAAAAATAATAATAATACAAATGATCTTACTTACAAAATAGAAACAGATTCAAATACATTGAAAACAAACTTATGGTTACCAAATGGAAGGGAGAGGTGGAGGAATAAATTAGGAGTTTGAGATTGGCTCATACAAACTATTATGTATGAAATAGATAAACAACAAGGTCCTAACACAGGAAACTATGTATTCAATATCTTATAATTAAACTATTGTAAAAAAAAAACAAAAAAAAAAAACCTCGCCCCAAAGTACTGAAAGTAAAATACCAATTTAACTGACCCACACAAAACCACTATTTAAAGTGAATCAAAATGAAATTATATAGAAAAATTTTTATTAACACAGGACAAATATAAGCAAGTAATCATTACCCTATAATTGTTAAGAAAAATTTACCTTGTGTTGCAAAACTGATCACAATAAGAGAGATATCAAAGTCCTGTTTAAAACCTGAGAAATGCATGCTGTATATCTGAGGGAGTCTGAGTAGGTTAGGAAGTTTTGTGTCCACTAAAAAATATTTATAGGTACATTATATAGAACAGCCTCAAATTAGAAATAATCCATATGATCACTATCAGTATGATGGAAAAAAATTGGTATTTAAATAATGAAATGAGTTAAACTATGTTATATATAATGGCATGAGTCAATTAAAAAAATAATGTTGAATAAAAGATGGCATTATTTCCTTGCCCTTTAGGTTACCACAGAATATTTGAGTGCAGTTCCCTGTGCTATAGAGTAGATTCATATTAGTTATCTATTTTATACATAGTAGTGTATATATTTCAATCCTAATCTCGCAATTCATCCCCCCTTCCCCTCCTGCCCCTTGGAGTCCATACATTTATTCTCCATGTCTGTGTCTTTATTTATGCTTTGTGAATAGTTACATCTGTACCATTTTCCTATATTTCACATATATGCATCAATGTAAAGTATTTTTCTTTTCATAACTTATTTCATTCTGTATGACAATCTCTAGGTCCACCCATGTCTCTGCCAATGACACAATTTCATTCCTTTTTATGGTTGAGCAATTTTCCACTGTATACATGTGCCACGAATTCTTTATCCACTCCTCTGTTGATGGACATTTAGCTTGCTTCCATTCCCAGGTACACATGTAGTTGATTTGCTTTGCTGTACAGCAGAAACTAACACAACTTTGTAAAGCAACTATACTCAAACAGATAAATTTTAAGAAAGGATGCTATGGACACAAAATTGTCTAAATACTTTCATTTACATTTGTGAAAGCTGATTATCTAACTTAGACATGGTTTTGGGGGAAATTAGATAAGTTTCTTTGTGAATGTTGTTCCACTGCATTGCAGAGTAGAAAATTTCTGACATAGGAGGTAGAAAACAACCAAAGACAAGTGTCACTTACTTGAAGAGTTTACTTAGTTGTGTCCAAAGTATTCCCGTAAATGCAGCCAATCTTAAAATAAGATAGCATTCTTATATACTGTTTTGACTTTTACTATTTTGAAAATATTTTTATGAAAAAATGTTATTTGAGGTAAAATATTTTTTCTAAAAATAACTACTACTCTATGTTTGTTTTAAAATCTAAATACAAGCATTTGATAATTCAATATATTTTTGATTTGTAGATTCTCCAATCCATGTTATTTCCATAAAATAAATAATAAAATATTTTATATTACCAATAGAAAACATTTATTTTATTGTGTAACATTTTAGGAATTTGTTTATACCTTAATTTTATAATTAATTAAGAATATGAGGTGTATATAACATGTGAAGATAGGCAATATCCTCTCATATTTTAAAACTTACACAATAAGATACATTAATGATAAATAACTGCCTGTTATGTAAGGGATACAAAAAAAGTTATCAATTTATTTCTCTGAACATACATAATATGACACTAAGTGGTCTCATTGATCTTGCTTTAGTGATGTTTCTGAAACAGGTTTAGGAGAGCTTAAAAAGGAGAGCTTAAAACTATGTATGTTTTATAATAGCAATAACTAAGGTGATGGCATTCCAGTTGAGCTATTTCAAATCCTGAAAGATGATGCTGTGAAAGTGCTACACTCAATATGCCAGCAAATTTGGAAAACTCAGCAGTGGCCACAAGACTGGAAAAGGTCAGTTTTCATTCCAATGCCAAAGAATGCTCAAACTACGGCACAATTGCACNGGCATGCTGCAATTCATGGGGTCGCAAAGAGTCAGACACAACTGAGCGACTGAACTGAACTGAACTGAAAACTCTTAGAAGAAAACAGTCAGCGTCACTGTAACTCATCCAATTGCTTAAACCATGTCTTACAAACTATGACCCTTAAAAAAAATTTTTGAGGACCTCTGGCTTAAACTAATTTTCAGTTTTCTCTCTCATTCATCTTATATGTTTAGTTAACTGCCAACTTCCATTAAATCTTTCAGTTATATAACACACATGCATCAAATTTGTTTTCCCTCTGTCTCCACTCCCACTATTCTATTATCCCTCCTCTCGATTGCTTAACCATCCCTAAATGTTTTTAAGATTCTATCCGTTCTCTTCTATTCTTGATTCCAGCTGCCACACTGATATTTCAAATGCAAACAAAATTATTATGGCTTGAAATCCTTCATTGTTTTTTAATTGCTAAGTTATTTTATTTTCCACTGTTAAGTTATATGGCTCTTGGTATGGTGCTTAAGATTCATCACAACCAACCCTTCAACAGTCTCTTTAGCTACCCACTTCACCAATATCCATACAACCTCTGTCGTTTTTTACCCTTACAGAACTGTTTGGTAGAGCAATGTTCTGTGATACATAATTTTCTTGGCTTTACACAGGATGCATTTTTTTTTTTTTTTGCCTATAACACAGTGAAGATGTACGAAAACAGCTAAGATGTAAATTATGATAGAGACCAGGTTGAAAATAAAAAATAAAGAAAGACCATATTTACCTAGAAGACTTGACTAGAAAAATTAGAGCAAAATAATTAAATTAGATAAATTCCAAGACAAAGAGAATAGGAGAAAAAAAAGGCACCATACAAAAGATGAACACAGTAATATAATGCACTTTCTGCTAGCTATTTTAGGAGTTAGTGAAACCCTATCTCAAGCAAATTTACCTAAAGAGAATTCAGGAGAAAATGGGAATTATTGACCATTTGTATCTTGCTTGTACCAATAAACAATCAAAGTTTTAATATGTTTCTTTGAATTTAGGCTTTCTCACATATTTAAAGAAAAACTGGAGAATAGAAGAAAATATAGCTTTGGTTTCTCTTCATTATCTCAATTCCATCCTTTTCTCAAGGTTTCTCTAGTGGTCAGCACAGAGATGCTTATTAATTATTCCTGAAATTAACTGTTTTTTGAAGGAAACGCCTGTCTATGACTCTGATCTCTCTAGAATTTAGATGCTTCCACAGAGCAAAAACTGGGTTTATATCAGCTCCCATAAAGAGGGTACTCCCCAAAATATTCACAAGGAGACTGGTTCCAATATTTCCTGACACTTTTCATTGTTCTGTCTCAGCTATGTGTAAATATTTATTACATCATTTTCCCTTTCAGAATAATTCCACACACTGATGGCAATTAGATTAGAAAAACACAAAGGTTTATTACTTTCAATGGAGCTTTTATTTCTTGTAAAAAATAGAAAAAAGTTGCTTTAATGTCATCACTTTGCAGTTTGTTTTCAGAGTAAACGAGTATGGCAGGGACAAAAGGCTTAGATAATATTCCATGTCATTTTCATCTTTTACAGAGCTACAGTTAAAGGAATGGTTTTGCAGTTAATGTATTACTAAGTACTTTTATGATAAGTTCTAAATGTGTTTATGCTGATTTATACTGTAGTTTACGGTTGTATTACATAGGCTACCCTGCATTTCCTGGAAACTATGCTAATAGCAATGTGCTATAGAAACTCTAATGGAAGGATCAAGATATTAACTTTAAGGGACATTTGTCACTAATATGCAAAACTGTATGGTAGGAGAATAAGTGTTATCATTTTATTAATTGTTTGTTATGCCATTTCTTTGTAGTGGTTGCACTCAGTTTAAAAAAATGATTTCTATTGTGAACTTATGTGGCAGTTTAGAAATAAAACCCACAATTTCCAAATTTATACATGTAGGTGGAATGATAAATAGTTAAATATGTCAATGTCTTTGCTTTGAACAAAGTCTCAAAAGAGAAAAAAGAAATCTTAATGTTTAGATGTTTTAAAGACTAATAAGATAACTTCAGAGATTAGATTTAGATTTTAACTAGATAATTTATATCTCTAAATTGAGAGGCAGGAGTACTGGAACTCTAGAAGGAGCAGTTATTTCAAGTGTACAAGAAGTCAGGCTGTAAAATATAAAAGCCAAGATAAAAAAAGTATGAGAATATTGAGAATTAGCAAAAATATTAAGAAGAAAAACACTTTTAAGTCATCTTAGCCACATAGAACATTAAGATTTTTTGTTCTCAAGATAAAACTGACAGGAACAAAAGATAATTATGTAGTTATGGTCAGAAACTATTTAATTTTAATGACATTTAACTTTTTTTTACTACAAATTTATTTTTATTATCTAAATGTCAAAACGAAGTTTCAATTTTGGTAAACAGTGAATATAATTAAATATATATTTAAAATAAACCATCTTTTTAACTAAGAACAATAAGCAAATGTAGTTTTTAAATGTAATCAGTGGGGAGTTCCTTGGCGGTCTAGTGGTTAGGGTTTGACACTCACTGCTGTGGAACTGGGTTCAGTCCCTTGTTAGGAAACTAAGATCCTGTAAGCTATGTGGTATAACAAACAAACAAACAAAACCCAGTAATTAGTGCATGTATATATCCTGAATAATTTATTTTATTTAATGGGAAGACTGTGTAGAGATGAAAATGACGAGTTGAATATAACATTTTATGCTTCATTCAGTTTAGAGCATTCAGGCTTTTTGATATACAATACTGACAACACAGTATAAGAAACTATAGGACCTTAAGTATATTCTGGTGAAATAAATTTTGCCTGATTTTATCACTGAATTACTAAGATGGAGATAGTAAGTCCTAAAAATGTATTCTCTTCTTCCAAGCTAGTGAAGTGGTACTTCCCATTGTCCTCAGAAGTTAGGTGTAGCCTAACGTTCTTGGGCATTGTTGAAAACAAATATACCTAAGTGGTATATCCTAGGTATACCTAGTGGTATATCCATCTAGTCAAAGCTATGGTTTCTCCAGTAGTCATGTATAGATGTGACAGTTGGACCATAAAGAAGGCTGAGTGCCAAAGAATTTATGCTTTTGAACTGCAGTGTTGAAGAATATTCTTGAGAATCCCTTGAACTGCAAGGAGATCAAACAAATCCATCCTAAAAGAAATCAGTCCTGAATATTCATTGGAAGGACTGATGCTGAAGCTGAAGCTCCAATGCTTTGGCCACCTGATGTGAAGAACTGACCCATTGGAAAAGACCCTGATTCTGGAAAAGATTGAAGGTAAGAGAAGAAGGGGAAGACAGAGAATGAGATAGTTGGATGGCATTACCAACTCGATGGACATGAGTTTGAGTAAGCTCCAGGCGTTTGTGATGAACAGGGAAGGCTGGTATGCTGCAGTCCATGGGGTCACAAAGAGTAGGACACAACTAAGCGACTGAACTGAACTGATGCTTAAGTAGAAAGACATGCCATACTGAGGATTTGTAAGATTTACTATCATAATATACTATCTCAAAGAAAATTATGTACAGATTCAATACAATCTCAATCAAAATCCAAAGAATATTTTGTGAAAATTTTGCAACAAACCATATCAGTGAACAGAACAGATATGAGTCAAACCATTTCTAGGACTGGGTCTTAACAATGTGTCCCTGGAAGCTCAGTTCCTCTTTCCATTGCCTGGAACCTGGACATGGTGATTCAGTTTTAATTATGCAGATGATAATACTATTCTTGCCATATCACTAAATAGAATCAACCTGAGACCCTAATTTACCATGGGCCAGAGAACTATCCCCAGAGAAGGCAATGGCAACCCACTGCAGTTATCTTGCCTGGAAAATCCCATGAATGGAGGAGCTTGGTAGGCTGCAGTCCACAGGGTTTCGAAGAGTCTGACACGACTGAGCGACTTCACTTTCACTTACCACTTTCATGCATTGGAGAAGGAAATGGCAACCCACTCTAGTGTTCTTGCCTGGAGAATCCCAGGGACAGCAGAGACTGGTGGGCTGCAGTCTATGGGGTCGCACAGAGTCAGACATGACTGAAGAGATTTAGCAGCAGCAGCAGAGAACTATCCCATGTAAACAGATTGCTTAACTTGGAACTGTTGTGTAAAGAAGTCCTCTTTTGTCTAAGTTACTTTACTTTANACTGGTGGGCTGCAGTCTATGGGGTCGCACAGAGTCAGACATGACTGAAGAGATTTAGCAGCAGCAGCAGAGAACTATCCCATGTAAACAGATTGCTTAACTTGGAACTGTTGTGTAAAGAAGTCCTCTTTTGTCTAAATTACTTTACTTTAGATTACTCTGTTTCATTAGTTTGGGTTGTAATTTCATGTTTCATTCAAGTTGGTATGGCTTGTTCTGGCCAAAAAAAAAGTGACTAGGGATGAACTACTTTTAGGAAGGTTGCTCTAAGAATCAGTTTATTGACTATCATGTCACTTTTTCCTGCATCACAAAGGGGCAATATTTCAAATAGAGGCTTCTCTGTCAGATTAATTTCTGGACCAAAGACAACATGGAATGATGCATAAGCCAATCTCTTCTGGATAAGTAGTGTGTAAGTAAGACATAAACCTTGGTTATTACAAGCTGCTACAATTTAGAAGTTGTTTGTTACTAAACCATATCGTACTCTATCTTGGTTAATTTAAGAAGCTTAGCCAGAAACATTTTTGATACAATCTCTCTTAGTCATTTTACGGTTTAATAAGGCTATAATTAGGGAGTATTGTGGTAAAATACAAAGTGGAAAATTCAGTTACAGCTTGTGTATGATATATAAAAGAAGATACAGTACAAAATGAAAATTCTTTTTTTTTTTTTGCAGACATAGAAGAGTGTATTTTCTAAATATTTAATGGAGAAAAGGAAGTAAGTATCTCAATTCTAAAACTGATAAAATCCAAAGGTGCTTTAGTAAAGGAGTAGATATAGTGAGGAGAGCTGAGATTTTTAAGATAAAGCACTGGTGAGATTCTCATTTTAAATTAAAATTATAGAGGAAGAGATATTAAAAAGTACAGGGGAAGAGTTATATTTAAATCCAAAAATATGTTTGAAAGAATAGTGAGCAAATATGGAATCTGGGAGAAAGGTTAAAAATTGGGTAGAATGATTCACCATAGTGTTTACAGCACAGATATTAAGGCAGTTTATAAGAGGGTTTAGAGATGCTTTTGATGATGTCACTGGATGTGTTATAGGTATGGCCTCAGACAAAACCAATTTAGTGTGGGCCAAGGGGAGATAAGTGTATGGCAGGAAAAGTCTAATACTCTAACAATTTAGAATTGAAAAGGAAACCAAATCAGAATAAGAGAGAAGGGTACACAAGTTAAACAGAAGTGTTTCAAGGATCATTGGAAGTGCTTGAAGGTAGAAAGGTAAGGACAAAAGTTGACTAAATAAAGGAAAGTGAAAAATCTGAAATAGCTACTCCACAGGTGAAAAAAGATGGGAAGCCAAAATATGAGTGAATCAGGGAAAGCAAGAATTTCTGCATAAAAAATGTCAACAGGCAAAAGAGAGCAGGAGATGATATAGAATCAGGGAGCAGTCGTCAATATAGAAAATCGTGGGAAATAAATTGATTTTATAGACAATATCTCCTGCTACCCTTTAAATCAGTTGAACTGAATACTAATACACATTCAGTTTTCTCTTCACGAAATAATGTTATAAACACTTTCATATTATTGTAGTTTGGTTGCAAGTCAGTTAATTTTATGTACTTTTGTCTGCTTCATTTTTAACAACTTTATTGTGGAATGCAACATACACAGAAAAACCTACCTNACACATTCAATTTTCTCTTCACGAAATAATGTTATAAACACTTTCATATTATTGTAGTTTGGTTGCAAGTCAGTTAATTTTATGTACTTTTGTCTGCTTCATTTTTAACAACTTTATTGTGGAATGCAACATACACAGAAAAACCTACCTGCATAAAATATTTATGTACAAATTAACAAATAGTTTTAAAGTGGTTTTGCATGAACAGTCAAAGTAGAACGTGTGAGGGGTAGATTATAGCAATAAACATTGCTATATTAAAAATGGATAACCAACAAGGACCTACTGTATTGCACAGGGAATTCTGCTCAGTGTTACGTGGCAGCCTGGATGGGAGATGAGTTTGGGGAAGAATGAATACATGAACACGTATGGCTGAGTTCTTTTGCTGTACACCTGAAACTATCACAAAATTGTTAATTGGCTGTACTCCAGTACAAAATTAAAAGTTTTAAAAAGGAAACATAACCAAATAGAAATTATGGTTAAAAGCACAATAACTTAAATAATTAAAAAGAATATTACTAGAGGGGTTCAATAGCAGATCTGGGCAGACAAAAAAAGAATCATTAACTTGAAAGTTAACCTGAAGTGCTAGTTTAAGTGATTTTCCATTTGAGAAATAAAAAAGACAAGAAAAATAGTCCATTACATTCCAAAAATCATAATTAAGAGTTTGTGTTTTATCCAAAACTATGGAGGTCAGAAAACAGTTCATGTGACATAGTCAGAGCAATAAGAAAAAGACTGATGACCATGTACTCCATATTCAACAAAATTATCCTTCAAAATGTTGAGAAATTAAAACATTTAAAGAAAAACAGAATTCATTGTTAACAGATTTGCCTCATAAGAGATGCTAAACTGTACTGAAATCCACATGAAGAAATAAAGAGCTCTGATAAATGTAATTACATAAGCAAATATAGAAGACAGTATAAGTGTATTTTTTGGCAGCTCTTTTCTTCTGTATCTGATTTAATAGACAACTGCAAAAGCAATTATTATAAAACTGTGATAATGGGCTTATAATGTACAAAGTTGTGATCTGATTGATAATAATAGCAAAGGAGTGAGGAGAGAACAAATTATATTACGATAAAGTTTCTGAAAACTATTCAAATTAAGTTGGTATTATTCCAAACAAGATTATTTTAAGTTAAGATGCTAATTTTAATCCCAGAGCAGTCACTAAGACAAAGCTACAAAATACAGCAAAAGGAAAAATTAATGATATTAAAATATTACACAAGAATTGGTCTATTTAATATAGAAGTGGAAGGAAGAACAGAGAAACAAAAAGACATGGCATATAGAAAACAGCATGAAATCATACTTAAATTGTCCCTTATCAGTGAGTACATTTAATGTAAAAAAAAAATAAACACTGTAATCAAAAAGTAGAAATTGGCAGGCTGAATTAAAAACAAAAGTGATCCAGCTATACATACAAGACAGTTTAGAATCAAAGATGTGAATTGAAAGTAAAACAGTAAAAGAAACAAAAAGATGTATCATATCAGTATTAAGCAAAATATAACTGAAATAGCCATACTCAAAAAAAAAAAAGCTTAAAAAATCTACTATAAGAAGGAAATTTTATAATGATGAAATTATCTTGTCTTCAATCTTAACATAGTCATACAAACCACTAGTTAATGAGATTTCTTGAACCTATCAGAGCTAAGGTAACAGCACAACCAATTAACCTAAAATCTATAGAGAGGCATCTCTGCAGTAGACAGGAGACCTGAGCATTGCTCATCGTGCATAGACTTGGATAGACATTTGTTAGAAAAACTCAGCTAGCATTTTGAAATAATTCAGAGCCTAAATATGCACTACTAAGTATGGCGGAGACCTTGAGAGCCACAGATACATAGAGTTTGCAACCACTTGACATTTCTTCTCTGTAGACCCCACTGGGCCTCAATAAACACTCACAAAAGAGATTAGTAAGAGTAGAAATAGCTTTCTTTGTGCTACACACCTAAAAGGACACAATAGCTTTTGAAAGAGGGACAAAGAGCAACTAAGCCATGGTAATTCCATATTCTTTTTCTTGGAACTCACTTTTAAGCCTTCCTTATAATCAGTAATGGTCATAAGGTAAGCTATGCTCAACGAAATGGAAGCATCTTGGAGGCTTTCTAAAAGAATTTTCTTCTCCACATAAAAGGAGTCAGATATTGGAAGAAATATTTACTCCTCAGCCCTCAGACTTCTTATACTGTGGGGTCATCTAATATTTTTGTTACACAGGCTATTATAATTAAATGAATTTGGATGTATTTATAAATGATACAATGGTCTCCCGTTTCCTAGGTTTTATTGAAATTTTACTATGGTAAAAGTCCATGAATAACAATTTATTTAATAATTAGAATATACTAAACAAATACTTTGTGTGATGAACCCTACTTTAATGAAGCCTAAGTTAAAAAAGAAAAAGAAAAAGAAATAGCCGGCTGACTAGGCTCCAAAATCAATGTTGATGGTGACTGCAGCAACAAAATTAAAAGACACTTGCTCTTTGGGAGAAAATCTATAACAAACCTAGACATTATATTAAAATGAAGAGATATCACTTTGCCAACAAAGGTCAGTATAGTCAAAGCTATGGTCTTTCCAGAAGTCATGTACAAATGTGAGAGTTGGACCATAAAGAAGTGCTGAAGAACTGATGCCTTTCAAATTGTGGTTCTGGAGAAGACTCTTGAGAGTTCCTTGGACTGTAAAGAGAACAAACCATCTATCCTATAGGAAATCAACCCGGAATGTTCATTGGAGGGACTGATGCTCAAGCTCCAATATTTTGGTCACCTGATGCAAAGAGCCAATTCATTGGAAAAGACCCTGATGCTAGGAAATATTGAGGGCAAGAGAAGGGGGTTGACAAAGTATGAAATGGTTGGATGGCATCGCCAACTCAATGGTATGAGTTTTAGCAAACTCCAGAAGATAGTGAAAGCAGGGAAGCCTGGCGTACTGCAGTTCATGTTATTGCAAAGAGTTGGATGTGACTTAGTGACTGGACAACAGCAAAGAACTCAGAATCACCTTTGTATTCAGTCTGTACTCACATCTTCATTTTAAGAATGCACTTAGCTTCATTGCACTACAATTAAATGAAACTTAAATGAATAAAATAATTCTGCATGTGTGCCTTTAAAAATCAGTGTGAGACTAAAGTAATGACCCATAATTTATGTTTCAGGTATATGCAGAATTTCAAAACTAACTGAAATGAGTGTTCTTTGCTCAATTTTAGACAAGTAACATATGTCAACTATAAAACTGTGTCTATTTTATAAGCCAGAGACACTTTTCCATCTTTGAATTGAAAACCAATTAGTGACTAATAATGAAATTCCTTCTCCTGTACAAAGTAAAAAGAACTCTCAGAGGACCTTATGTTTTTTGCTGTTGTTGCCAGATTAAATCTCTACTCCAGTTTATCAGGATCAATCCCATTAAGCTCAGTTTTATCTGCGTAATTTGACTAAGGATTTCCCTGTTGGCTCAGTGGTAAAGAATATACCTGTCAAATGTAGGAGATGTGGGTTTGATCCCTGGTTCAAGAAGATCCCCTGGAGAAGGAAATGGCAACCTACCCCAGTATTTTTGCCTGGGAAATCCCACTGGACAGAGACGCCTGGCTGGTTACAGTCCATGGGGTCACAAAAGAGTCAAACATAACTTAGCAACTAAATAACAAAAGCAATCCATAGGATCTTTTTGGTTCCACTTGTCATTCTGTCACTAAGTCATGTCCAACTCTGTGCCTCATTAACTGCAGCACACCAGGCCTTCCCTGTCCTTCACTGTCTCCCAGAGTTTGCTCAAATTCATATCCATTGAGTTTGTGATGACTTCCAGCTCTCATCCTCTGTCACCCGCTTTTCCCTTTGCTTTTGATCTTTCCCAGCATCAAGATCTTTTCCAATGAGTCAGCTGTTTGTATCAGGTGGCCAATGTATTGGAGCTTCAGCAACAGTATCAGTCCTTCCAGTGAACATCTAGGGTTGATCTCCTTTAGGATGGACTGATTTGATCTCCTTGCTGTCCAAAGGACTCTGAAGAGTCTTCTCCAACACCACAATTCAAAAGCATCCTGTATTGGTTCCACTGAGTTCTGGCAGAAAATGTGTCCTAAGGGGCTTCAGTAAATAGCACATTTCTTCCTCTTCTAAGAGCTAAGTCAATTGAGAAACAGGCAAAAAGAGTAAGCAGTTACAGGCCTAGATGTCATTTTCATTACTGATAAAACTTATATGGAGGACATGGCTTTTATCTGTGGGAGAGTGAGCTTCATTATCTTGAAGCTCATGGTTAAACCCACCAATCCTTGTCCCTATAAATTAGTATAACAGTGTTAGGAACAATGTATGCTTTATTAAGATAGCTCACTTCCTTGGAGGAAAATTTTTTTGAACAACTCTTAATTGGATCTCATTCCAAAGTCATTTATCATAGAAAGTTACATTTTGTACCTCAGAGAGAAGAAGCTCAAAGTGTAAGATAAACCAAGAGTGGGTTGTTTAGTGTATAATAAATGACCTTAGTGTATAATGATCAAATGAGTTTTATTCAAGAGACAGATATTTAGCTTAACATTAAAAATTAATCAATGTGATTCACAACATTAACTGAATAACAGTGAATATTTATGATCATACCACCAGATAAAGAAAAAGTCTAACAAGATCACAAAAACATTTATAATAAAAAAAATTTCAGTAATAATAAAAATTATATATAATGAAAAGGAAGTCCATCACTTTGAAAAAGGGATTTGATAAAATCTGCAGTTGATAAATCATAAATAATGATGACTGTGTTCTTAAAATTGGGAACAAGATACATAAGGCAAAAAATACTCAATAACAATAGTTATTAGAGAGAAGTAAATTAAAATCCCAGTGAGATATTAATTCAGATTCACTAGAATGGATAAAATTTCTAAAACAGAAAACTGGCATTACCAAAATTTGGTGAGGGTGTGGAACAACCATGATTCTTAAAAACCAGAAGGGGAAAAGACAAAATGCCCAACAGCAATAAAACTGGGCAAATTATTTATTTATTTAATATGACAGCTACTCAGCAATAAATAGAAACCATATAGTGAACATGAACTTTTTTTTTTTTGCTTTCATAAATGGAAACTTATGTGGAAATAAATTTCTTACGTTAGAAACTTTCCCTCTATAAAAGTTGCATCATTTTCTTCTGATATTTATTGTTCAAATGGGAAAATTTGAAAATTGTTAATTCCTCCTTATTTTTTTCAATATGAATGCTTGTAGAATTTGAATTTCAAAGTCGTGACAACAGGCATAAAGCTGTGGGTTTCCTTTAATCTTTCCGTGAATAATTATGTTCCACATTCTCTGTTCCATTTTAAATACACCTAGTTTGTTAGTTTTTCTATCATCTTCTGTTTCGTGCTTTCAAATCCATAGACTTGCTCCTATGAATCCTGGTAATGCTTTACACTGTTTCTCCACATCTCTAGCTTGCTTTTGTGCACTGTCATTTCTGGTCATTCTACTACCTACTCCTGATTTTGTCTGGTAAGTTTTAAGTGGTGAAGAATAGAGATGGAAAAAGGTTTATTTTAGTCAAGAATTTTACTCTGCTCTCACATATGTGGGCAGTCAATTTTATTTCTCAGAACATTTCTTTTAAAACTGTAGTTTATATTGAGTTCTCTCAGGATCTGATTATAAGCTGCCTAACATGTACAAACTAACAAGACAATAATACATGTTATTATTTAAGTTTTTAAGATGTTTCCATAGGACAGAGTGGAGATTGCTGCTGAGAATGAAGGCAATATTGGAATAGACCTTAATGCTTTGTCTCTGTTCACCCATTCCCTCCCAACTGAATAGCTATTCTAATTTGATTGAGGAGAGCCTGATATCCTCTGATATATATTTCCTACAAGATCCCACACATCAGTAAGCCTATTTCTGGCTGTTTCGCTCTTGCAGTATCTGTGCTGCTGGCCACCGGATTTCTAAGGCATACAGGATGTACACGTGAGCTCAAAATCTTCTTTGCAAATTCAGCTCTCTCCTTATTTAATTTCATATTTTGAACCAGAGATAATTTCTCACTTTAGTCACTATACTCCTGTCCAGAAAATGGAGAGTTTTTCTTTGGGGAATACCAAACCATCAATAAAATGTTTAATGCATATATATATATACACACACACATATATACATATGTATAAATATATGAGAGAAGCGTGAGAGAAGGGGACAGAAGAGGTGGGGACAGCCAAATACCTGACATCCCTAAAGTCCACACTGAGATAATTGATCTGGGAGAATTACATTCCCTAACATTTTTATGGATATTTTGTAGAAATATTAAAGTAATGTTTTAACAATAACAACAAAATTTTTGGTATTATCACATTGCCTCCAAAGCCACTTAGCAAGATACTTTTCATTCTGCCTATTATGAAACTAACCTGTGTGTTACTGTACTGAATGCAGATGTGTGTTCTCTGTTGAAAAGAAGGTCTCAGATCATCTAAAAGTTCAAAAGTGAAAATTTCTATTTTTGTACTCTGAGGCATCTGCCTTATGAAGTTTTTTATTTCGATATTACTATAAGCTCATAGACCAATGTTAAGAATCTCTGACTTAGAATGTATTGGAAGTCTAAAATTTTATAACATGCCCAGCATTTGAGTAACACAAAAAACATTTAAAAATAAAAACACATGCTTAAATAATCACCTTAAGAAAGGATTGGGAGCTTGTGTACACCTGTGGTGGATTCATGTCGATGTATGGCAAAGCCAATAGAGTATTGTAAAGTGCAATTAAAAAAATAAATTAATTAATTAAAAATATACACATGTAAATCCACATATACATAAATAAAATTTGTCACCAATTCAAAAAAAAAAGAATATCAAAGTCTAATTTTAGATATTTATCAAGTTGATCTTTGATCTAGGACAAGTCATTTAATTTCAAGTTACTTCAACTGCAAAAGAAGAATTACATACTAATAATTGTAATAGTGAATGGTTATTAGAAGACTAAAGAGTCAGTACTAGTAGGAAATTTATAGGATAAAATTTGCATATTAGGCAAGAACCTCCCTTACAAACAAAAGCCTTCCTTCTCTGTAAAATATTTAGCTCAGGAAGTGCTAAGTGATGATAACTGGCCTATGATTTTCTTTGTTATGCCAGTATCATACTACTAGTTAGAAGGCTATTCAAATTTCTTAATTAAAATATTTCCAGGAACAATAAAGTTGCCTTACTATAAAATCCACCCACAGAAGGAAACTGTCATATTTTTACTGTGATCTGTTATGTCAAACCTGAATTAAGATTTTATGTGTGTCATCTATCATAGGAAACCATCCCTCTTCTCTTTAGAAGACCTTGGTTGATGAAAGAGCCCTTGACTACTCATTCAAATAAAGAACTTAATTTGTGACCTTATTTTCTGAGGATAGGGCAAATATAGGACGTAGGAGTTTCTAAAATATCCTTTAAAAATTGTAAGTTTAAAAGCATAGTTGATCAGTTTTCATGAACGGCATAGGAAATCTTCGGCATAGGAAATCTTCCAGAGAAAGTCCAAATTCTTGCTCCTATTACTTATAAAGCACTGTGTTTTTGTCCAGAAATAGTTAATTATACACCAAAGATATATAAGAGGAATATTTGAAAGTGGACTATATGATATTCTTTATAACTTAGATTTATAGGTTTATGAAATTTAAAGGAAAATAAAAAGCATGCTGTTTAAAAACTGACCTAAGCTGTGTTCTATAGGGAGAAATTTATAGTAGGATAAGACAAAAAGAAATTGATTTAGGATAAGCACATATGTTAATACGTTCAGAAATTATTTCTTGATTATATATATTATATACAAAACTCAGTTTTCTAGAGCAAATTATGACTGTATATATAGGGAAAATACTGTCGACAGTAATGAAAATTTACACCCAAAAGATAGAACATTTTCTCTTACATTATTTGGAGTTCATGCTGCTGCTGCTAAGTCGCTTCAGTTGTGTCTGACTCTGTGCGACCCCATAGATGGCAGCCCACCAGGCTCCTCCGTCCCTGGGATTCTCCAGGCAAGAACACTGGAGTGGGTTGCCATTTCCTTCTCCAATGCGTGAAAGTGAAAAGTGAAAGTGAAGTCACTCAGTCGTGTCCGACTCTTAGCGACTCCATGGACTGCGGCTCCTCTGTCCATGGGATTTTCCAGGCAAGAGTGCTGGAGTGGGGTGCCATTGCCTTCACCATTGGAGTTCATAATTTCAAAATAAATGTGGTTCAGATATTTCACTCATCTTGTAGCATCAAGTTCTGCTATAGGGATGTTTCTTGGAAACTGAGTCAGAATTATTGCCCTTCCACAGAAAAAGAATATTTTTAAATGTATGGCAAAGCCAATAGAGTATTGTAAAGTCAAATTAAAAAAAAAAAAGAAAAAAAATGTGGACAAGTAACTAGAGGATTAAATCCCCAACATGGTCATTTTGCCTATGTCTATATTCTGTGTAGATCAAGCCATGACAACTTTTAATATGAGAGTCAAATTTCAGCATCTATTGAACCAACTCCCATCCTAAATTGACAGAACTACACATATAAATATGAGACAAGAGAATCACATTTTTCTAATACTTGGCTAAATAAGAATTATAACAGTTGCACAATAACTTGAACAAGAAATCTACAGTATTGTGAAATTCACAGAAACATAGTACAGGGGATATTGTGAGAGACTGCAAACCACCAGTCAACTCATTCCTTTTTTTTTTTTCCCCTTCTCATATGTTTCCCATTCTATGGTATTAGTTTTCATGATTCTGAAAATATTAACAATCCCAAATTAAATTGGTTTAAAAATAAGAGTCATTGTGATGGTTAATTTTATGTGTACTTGGCTAGGCTAAGGTACCCAGTTGTTTAGTCAAACATCAGTCTAGATGTTTTGGCAAAGGTTATTTTTAAAATGTGATTAACATTCAAATCAGTAGACTAAGCAGGACTTCCCTTGTGGCTCAGCTGATGAAGAATCCAACTTTATTTGCAATGCGGGAGACCTGGGTTCCATCCCTGGATTGGGAAGATCCCCTGGAGAAGTATCCCCTGAAGATATCCCCCGGGTTGGGAAGATACCCTGAAGATCCCTCACTCCAGTATTCTAGCCTGGAGAATTCCATGGACTGTATAGTCCACGGGATCGCAAAGAGTAGGACCCAACTGAGCAACTTGCACTCACTCACTCACTCACTCACACTGAGTAAAGCAGATTATCCTCGTAATGGGGCCGGACCTCATCCAAGCAGTTGAAGGCCTTAAGAGAAAAGACAGTCTATAAGAGAGTAGGAGATTCTGCCTCACTCCTGCCTTTGGCTTCAAGAGTGTAGCATCAACTCTCCCTCACGTCTCTTGCTGATCTGAATTGCAGATTTTGAAATTTCCAGCCCTTATAATTTCCTTAAAATAATTCTCACCAGGACTTCCCTGGTGGCTCAGATGGTAAAGCATCTGCCTACAATGTGGGAGACCCCAATTCGACCCCTGGGTCAGGAATCCTCTGGAGAAGGAAATGGCAACCCACTCCAGTACTCTTGCCTGCTGCTGCTGCTAAGTCGCTTCAGTCGTGTCTGACTCTGTGCGACCCCATAGATGGCAGCCCACCAGGCTCCCCCGTCCCTGGGATTCTCCAGGCAAGAACGCTAGAGTGGGTTGCCATTTCCTTCTCCAATGCATGAAAGTGAAAATTGAAAGTGAAGTCGCTCAGTTGTGTTCGACTCCTAGCCTGGAAACTCCTATGGACAGAGGAGCATGGTATGCTACAGTCCACAGGGTTGCAAAGGGTCGGACACAACTGAGCAACTTCACTCTCACTTTCACTTTCTTTCAAGCACTAAAGGAAAAAATAAAAGATAATTACTTTGGAAGAAGACTGTTTTCTCAATATCACAACAGAAGAATGGTTTATTTTTGACAACTAGAAACATGATTTATTTCCTAGACTACATCCCAAATATTAGGATATTAAGATAGGAGTTTCACTTCTAAAAACTTTATCAGTTGGTGTATTTTTAAGATTTTGAATAGTAATCAAAGTATTTACTCCCATAACTTCTTTTATGAGAATGGAAGAAATAAGTATAGGAACAGTAGAGAGTAAGTGGATTCATTTCAAATTTACTTAAGAACACAAGTCATAGTCCTTAGGGCTTTATATTGTGATATTTTTTCAGTACTGGATGATTTGTGTAGAAGTAGTCTACTCCTGTTGGTGGTCTTTTAAGTTTTCTTTCATTTAACTTTAATTAACCTTATTTAACCTTAATAGCTAATTTCTTTACTTGTTTTCAAAGAAGAGTCAGTTGTGAAAAGCCAAGCTTTCTTTAGCAGAAGGGTTATTTTCCAGCAAGGAAAGAGATATCTCAATCAAAAAACACCCTAGAGGAAATAGAGATTTTTTTTAAGTAATATTATTGCATAGTAAGCATAGACTGCATATGTTACTACCCTCAAGGTTTAGCTACTGAACCTTGAAAGTTTCAAATTTTGTATTCAGTATAAAGCAACAAAATTTCCTAAACAAAATTAATTGCACAGATTCACAAAATACCTTAGAGGATTTAAATTCTAAGCTCCAGTTTCATTATAAATACTTATCTTATTTGGGATAAAGTATAAGATCATATTATATTTTGGCAAACTTTGCTATTTTATTGCTCTAGGAACCATCTAAGTAAGTGTAACATATGCTTAAGGATAAAGCATTATTAAAACATTATCACTAATGGATTAAAAATAAAATACAATTATAGATATACTTGTGCAAGGACATTGAATTAGACAGTATCATACGAGGATTACATTATAATAAGAGTTTTTAAAAGGGACTTTGTATATAAAATAGCTATTTTTACCTACTATATACAAAATAAGAAATAAATACTCAAGAATACCAAATAACTTCAAGTGCAAACTCATATGCTAGTCACTGTGAGAGGGACAAAATATAATGATAAAATACAATAGAATAATATATGTACTTAAGAAAATTGCATATCTATTTGTAAAATCGAGGTTGTTGTTTAGTTGCTCAGTCATGTTTGACTCTTTTGTATATCCCTAAATTATAACCCACCAGGCTCCTTTTTCCAGAGATTTCCTAGGCAAGAATCCTGGAGTGGTTTGCCATTTCCTTTTCCAGGAAATCTTCCTGATCCAAGGATCAAACCCACGTCTTCTGCATTGGCAGGCAGATTCTTTATCATTGAGCCATGAGGGAAGCCCAAAATCAAGGTACAAAGGTACAAATATTTAACAAATATGTCAAATAAAATAAGATAGGTAAATTAGATGTATGAAAATATAAAATGTTACTTAGTGACTAAACAACAGTAAGAATATATAAGTGAAGTATAATGTTTATAATGAATTCAATCAAATATTGAGGGATCTTTGGAAACTGAAGTATTCTGGAAGGACTCTAAGGGACAGGAAACATTTTAGGGGCAAGAGTATAAGTATAATGAATATATGCAATATATTTATGTACTTATATAGTAATTATATATGCAATATTATTAATGTAAATATGCAGATATTGTTCCACCAGAAATAATTTCAATATTTTGATACAAATCTCAGGCCTGGAAAATAATAATAAATATAAAACATTCCCTAAAATATAAATAGCACTATATTACTCACTCAGTTTTGTTTGACTCTTTGCAACACCATGGACGGTAGCCCACAAGGCTCTCTGTCCATGGGATTCTCCAGGCAACAATACTGGAGTGGGTTTCCATTTCCCTCTCTAGGGGATCTTCCCCATTCAGGGATCTAACTTGGGTCTTCCATATTGCAGGTAGATTCTTTACTCTCTGAGCCACCAGGGAAGTTTGTTTGTAAATTAACAAATAGGAACAAAACTCAAATAAAAAAAAAAAAATGCGTAGAGATTTACAGAAGCAGATGAAAGATCTCCAGCAACATTTGAAAGCATGTACAATGTTACTAGTAGTTGACAAAACATTATTTAAAAAAACAGTATTTAAAATTAGAAAATTAGAAAAATTTTAAATTATAATAAAGCCAGTAAACTTAGTGTGATACACGGTTGTCACAAACTTTCAATTTGTAAAAAAAGAAAAAAAAACAGCATCTATGAAGTGCAATAAAACTCGGTGTTTCTGTATATATAGTTATCAAAGGGAAAAAGTATCTGCACTCTCATGTTCAATGAAAATACTATTCACTATAGACAAGATATGGAAAGAACCCAAATGCCCATAGACATGTGTTTGAATAGAAAATCATGATATATATCTATAACAATATGAGCTTGCTTGGTGGCTCAGTAGTAAGAATCTGCCTACCAATGCTGGAAATAGGAGTTCAATCCCTGGATGGGGAATATCTCCTGGAGGAGAAAATGGCAACCACTCCAATATTCTTGCCTGGGAAATCCTATGGATAGAGGAGACTGGAGGGCTACAGTCCATGGGGTCACAAAAGAATTGTATATGACTTTGCAACTAAACAACATCATCTATAGCAATAGAATATGAGACAGTCTTTAAAAATAAGAAAATCGTGCCATTTTCAACAACATGGATGAAACTGGAGGATATTATGCTAAATGAAATAAGTCAATCACAGAAGGGTAAATATTGCATAACTCCTCTTATATGAGATACCTAAAATAGGCAAACTCAGAAACAGAGAATACAATAGTGATTGCCAGGTGGTGAGGAGATGTGTATAAGAGACAGCACTATACCCATCCCTCATCTGCCCTGTGTCCCGGGCATCCAGCCCAGGGTTGGACACACTGTGGTTCACCTGTGTGTTTGTGGAATGAACACACCAGAGCGGATGCGTCTCAGCAGAGAGCCAGGGGCTGGGGCTCAGCAGACCTGGGTCTCAACCCAGCTCCTCACACCACAACCTTGAACTCTGCCTTCACTTCCGCAGGCTTCCTTCTGCCCCGACCCAGCGGAGGTGGCACCTGGTCTGCAGTCAGCCGAGGATTGGAAGGAAGTTCAGATTAGCCTTGGGGCCACAAAAGCACTTTGGAAAACACCGCTTCTTGCTTTTTATGCTCATCATTTCACTCCTGTTTACATATGTGCAGATCTTTCCTGCCTTTCGTGTCTTTCTTATTTCTATCCAAAAGAGATTTGTGTGTGACTAATCTGCCTTTTCGCTCAGCCCCCTCCCAACTGGTTAGCGGGAAAATTAACTAAACATCCAGTCTGGTTTAAAGCTTAGTGTAATCTGATGCTTTAAACAGCCTCTTCAGATGATGTTCTCTCCCTGGAATAAAAATGCAGTTTCTCAGATATTCCAGCTTCCCTGCTTCTCCCTGCAGGGTGGTGTCTGGGCAGGTTGGGGGCTGGGAGGAGTGTACAGCTTAGATGCAGAAATAGAGTTAGAGGGAGCTGGCTCTTGCTTGGCCTCAGCTGCTTCCCATGACAGCTGAGACCATCACCTGTCCTCACCCCCTGTTCTGGAGCACCATAGTTCCTTCATGTCCAGGGAGGCAGTAAAGTGGCATTCTGAAAGCACCAATGGGAACAGACCTCCTGGGCTCACAGCTGAGTGATCTTGAGCAAGTTGCTTGGGCTCTCTGACATCAGTTTCCTTATCTGTGTCTGTGGAATAGGTAAGAATACCTATTTTGTAGAACTGGTGTAAGAATTCAACACATTAGCATTTAGAAAACTCTTAGAGGAGTA
>SJYV01030017.1:241344-258571 GCA_006410875.1 Neotragus pygmaeus
TCTTTGGCAGAAAAGTTATGACCAACCTAGATAGTATATTCAAAAGCAGAGACATTACTTTGCTGACTAAGGTCCGTCTAGTCAAAGCTATGGATTTTCCTGTGGTCATGTATGGATGTGAGAGTTGGACTGTGAAGAAGGATGAGTGCCGAAGAATTGATGCTTTTGAACTGTGGTGTTGGAGAAGACTCTGGAGAGTCCCTTGGACTGCAGGGAGATCCAACCAGTCCATTCTGAAGGAGCTCAACCCTGGGATTTCTTTGGAAGGAATGATGCTAAAGCTGAAACTCCAGTACTTTGGCCACCTCATGCGAAGAGTTGACTCATTGGAAAAGACTCTGATGCTGGGAGGGATTGGTGGCAGGAGGAGAAGGGGACGACTGAGGATGAGATGGCTGGATGGCATCACGGACTCGATGGACGTGAGTCTGAGTGAACTCCAAGGGATGGTAATAAACATGAAGGCGTGGAGTGCTGCAATTCATGGCGTCGCAAAGAGTCGGACATGACTGAGCGATTGAACTGAACTGAACTGACAAATGGGAAAATCATCTAACACAAGGTCTATTTGATAGTAAAGTATTGGATAGCTCATGAAATTTACGGAAAGTAAAACATAGAATGGTAGTATGGGTACAGGATGGTTTTAAGTATATTACTTGTTTATCCTGATGATCATGTGACTGACTGGAGCTGCAGCTCACTACGGCTCCCCCAGAATCATGAGAGGGTATCTACTGTATATCACTAGCCTGGGAAAAGGTCAGATTCAAAACTGGAAGTGCAGTCTCTACTGGATGTCTGGGAAGTACAGTCTCTACTGGATGTCTATTACTTTGAACAATGGAAAAATGAAAAGTCAAGCCATCATAAGTTGGGGACTGTAGCTATCAATACAGTAGTGTACACTTAAAAATCTAAGAGGGTAGGCTTCATGTTAAGTGTTACAAAAACAAAAAAAAATATGAAAGTGACATAAGAAACTCTGAGAGGTGTTGGATGTGTTTCCGTGATTAAGGTGACAATATCATGAGTGTTGCAAACTCATCAAATTGTATACGTTAAATATATACAGCTTTTATATCAACCATACTTGGTTAAAGAGAGAGAGAGAGAACCCAGAATACATTTTACCATACAACAATAATTTCACTTGAATTACAGTGGAAAGTGCATAATCATAGATGATTCAGAGATTTCCAACTCTCCCCTATAAGACATAGTGACTTATAGGGTAATGAGTTTCTAATTTAAGACTTGCCATTTAAATCCAAATTAAAAAAAAAAATTCCACTGCAGCTTTTTAATCTTAATAGACATATGTATATCAAAATTCTTGAGTCCTGAGTTTTAAACTAAGCAGAACATAATTTGTCATAAAATATGTAGATACTTTAAGGTGATCCTTGATATTATTTTCATATCCTTGGACTGTATGACACTGAGGTTTGGTTTGAAATTGCTTAGTGCAGGGCTTTGAATAGTATGCACACTGTACATGATGCAACTCATGGCCACTTCTCAGCCCATATGATTTCTATTGATACTGAACCAAAATGAAGTGATATATAAATGCTCAGCTATTTAATTCAAGATTATCATCTATGTTAAATATGCTCATGAGATTTGCATACAGTACTACCCATCAGGCTAATTAACTTTCCATAACCTAGACAACTGCACATGATATACTTTAACAAGTACAGAGAACTAACTGATCTCAAATCGGCAAGAGGTATCTGTAAGGCATTTCCAGGATGGCACTAACATATGGTATGATGTGAGAAGTATCACCTTGTCTTCAATACCTTCTCTCTGTCTCAACATATGTATCTAAGAATTTAGCAAGGGTATTTTCATACTCAATGGCAAATGTTTTTAATAGCTTATTTCCTATAAATCTGATTATTTTGGCCCAAGCCTGGTCAAAATTTAGAGAGCAGTCTTTAATTACAAACGGTTTCTCTGTGCATCCTATTCAGTATCACAAACTGTCTCAGCCACTTTTGATTGCAACTGTAATTGCTGTGTAAGACACTAACAACTTTTTTACCATCAGTTTCTACTGAAGACTTGTGTTATCTTTATGCCACATTCGGTTGTCCTAGTAGTTACTATGTCATGATTATCTCTTGATAAACAGTGATAACAGAGAGGAATGTGACAAATGTGACATTATGGCAGAGGTATAAGTGCTAGTATTTTAGATATAATATCTTTATTAGGATTGGAAAATCCTAGCTATTTATGGAGTAGGGAAGAAGATAATCTTTATCGATGGGGTGGGCACTTAGTAGAGAATTGAAAGCAATAATGCAAAAAAATATGCAGTCATAGTCTTTTACTCTTTCAGTCCTCAATTATAATATTTAAAATTAAAATAGGTAATCATGTATAAAATCATATAAAAATAAGTATATTCAGAGTATGAAGAGATCACATGGAATTTTAAAATGTTACATAGAACATATGATTCTATTAGCTGTTATAAGCAGAGTGAAATTTATGTTATAACAATAGTAGAAACTAATAAAAAGTCTAGAAAATAAATAAGATCATAAATTTTAAATATCCTGAGCTATTCAGAAAAAGATACTAAGTCAGAGTACCATTTCATTAATGATATAATTCCTAACACCAGAAAAAAAGAATGTGTGTACAAACTAAGTCCTTTTCATAACTCATTAATTTGTTTAACATTCACAAATTAGATATCCCATTTATTTTTCATGCCTCCTGATCATCTAAGCAGATGCAGTTATCATTGTACTCAGCTATTTTCCTCTTAGTGAGGATGCTGACAAGAAAAATGAGATCTTAACAGTTTCTTAAAGTGAATCAAGTTGACAAACAGATTGAATAATACTTTAAATGGCTAGACTACCCTTACCAAACGTACTGTGAAGATTAAGTATCAGACTTAGAATTGAATGTATTGGTTGTTTGTGGAGATAACTCCTTAACATAAACCTAGAGAATCAATGAAAAGCTCTGATAAAAATGTACCAGGGACACTATATTTTAAATTTCATATAAGCATTTTGTGTCATACAAAGTGTCCAAAGTGAAAAGTTTTTTGAAAGCATAGATTTAAGACATGTCAGAAGAATTCCAAGTAGATAGGGCTAAGCAACAATCAATGGTTGTAATATTTCAGGAAATAGGCTAGGGTTGAGGAATATTCTGAGTGACAAAAAAATAACCATGAATATAACTTGTGACACCATTCCAAAAGCATAAGATTGAATAGGGGAAAATATAGTCAGTGTAAAAGTGAGCCAGAAGAAGAAGATAAAGGAAAAAAAAAGACAAATAGGATGGCTATCAGATTCCTCCTAACCCTGTCTATTTTACAAGACAATTTGATAGTATTATCTTTATAGATAAGTTGAACAAACTTTTCTTAGCTTAGCAACTAACTAGAAGCAAGAGAAAATATTTTACTGTTATCTTCATGTTTCCCTTTACAACAATCTATTTTGAAAATGTTTTATATGATGTTAACCAGAAAATACTGAAGAAAATATTTGATGTTTTTCACCAGCCTGTATTTCTTATTACATTTGAAATAAAGTCAGCATATTAGAGAGATAAATTTCAAAATATTCATTGTCATCATTTAAAGATGTATACAACCAGGTAATAGCATAGAAAATAGTGTAATGTACATGCTTTCAGATGTTATAAATTAGAGGTTTAACTTATAATTCCCTGAAATCACTCAACATTTAACACTGGAATGCATTTAACACTGATGGCATCACTATCCCATTTTGGCAGTTTGATCAGCTTTGTCACTTAGACATCTAGTAGTTTTAATATTGATTCATGCATTAATCAGGGCCATTTTATTTCAAAATTGGCATACCAAAATTGTTCTGAGTTATAGTGATAATATGTCCTACCAAAGACTAAATCAACATTTTACTGCTCTTAACCACAGGCAATATCTCATTAAAAAAAAAAAAAAAAAGAAAAACAACAGCCCAAACTTCACAATCCAGTGTTTAAGTTTCAGGATGTCTGATCAGGCTTCCCATGAGGCACTAGTAGTGAAGGACTCTCCAGCCAATGCACGAGACATGACAGACACCAGTTCAATCCCTGGGTCAGGAAGATCTCCTGGAGGAGGACATGGCAACCCACTCCAGTATTTTTGCCTGGAGAATTCCTTGGACAGAGGAACCTGGCAGGCTGCAGTCCATGGGGTCACAAAGAGCTGGACACAGCTGAAGCAACTTAGCATGTATGCACAGTCTGTCTCTACCGCTGAAAAGGAGGAAGCATATCTTTCTTTTCTGATGTCGAAATGAAATGCAGGTTTTGAATGTCTAATCAAAGTTTTGATATTCCACTGATCTAACTATGTGTTTACTAGCAATTTATGAAAACCTAACAAGACCATTTAACATTCTTAATAAAAATTTATATAATTAGTGAAATCATGAATTTAAAGATAAGCTAATGTAAATGCTTATTAATATTATATTTCTAATCATCTTCTAGTATTACTGATTACTTTATGCAACAGGGAAAGTTCATTTCAAATACCTTCTAATTTCATCCCCAATAGATGATAACTGGCTGGAAAGAAAAATAAAACTTTGCTTCTGTGAGCATAATTTGTAAAGTTTTTACTTTAGCAACTCACCTAAGGCAACAGTGATGCATTAGTGTTAATCCCTGAGAAATTCTGGCTCCTAACCCTTGGGGGTTTACACAGCAAATGTCACACTTTCCATGTGTAGATAAATTCATAAGTCAATGTGTACAGCTCATTTTGCCTGAATCTTTATAGCAAATTTTCATCAGTTAAGCACACACAAATTTTGCCACATTTCATCCACGGCTATGATGAGATCAGAACACAGCAGATGTAGCTGCATGACAAAGATATATTGCAATTAATGTCAAGCAGATTCTGGGTAAAATATCTTAGGAAAATGTAACTAATATTTACTTTCAGTGATTCAAGCATATCTTCACACTATAAAACAGAGAAGATAATCTTGCCATTCATATGAGAACAATTTCGAATATAATAAACAGATATTTTGGCAAGTTTCCCACAGAGTCAAGTTGCGTTTGGTACCTCAGAGAGGACACACATATAAATCTGTAAGAATGGAAGAAGAGGTCAGAAGTAAGGAGAAACACTAGAGTATACCTCATCTTGTCTTGTGACTTTAAGAACATGTATCTGATTCTACTTTTTGAGTAGAAGAAACAGTTGAGAAAATATTCTAAACTGGTCAAGGTAATGGATAAAATGAAACAAAAATGTGTTCTCATGGGAGTGTAGGAGAGAGATACGAGGATGAGCATATCAGAAAGGCCACAGAGTGTAAAGACAGTCTGTATTCATCGAAGGAACCAACACTGAGCCCTGCATGACACCCTTCCCTGTGGGAGGGGAGCAAAACGCTACTCAGTGGCAAGGTGACGTTGGCAGGCTGATTATACAAAATGGTGTTGACTTAGCTGGAGCCGAGGCTGTACTCAAGGAAATACATGATTAGAATATGAATATGCTTTTTGCTTCAGTGCATATACTGACTGATATCACCATTTGTGGATCTACAGAATGCCTGAGTCTTCACCACACAATACTGTTGCTGACTAAATGACATATTTTATATGAAAAAATACATCTATGAGTTGATACTCAAAGTGTTCAACTGTCTTACCAAGTGCCCTTTACTTTAAAGCTTATAGCTTGATAGAATGATAAGACAGACTGGTAGAAGCTCAACTGCAGAACATGCTAGAAGAAAAAGTTTAAGAAGGCTGTAGCACTGTGCTATAGGATACATTTTATCCTTAAATCAGTGGTCAACATATGATGCCATTTTCCACATAGACAGATTACACAAGTCCAGGGATTAAATGTTAGAAGTAGGAATGACCTTCTCACAATTATAAATTATAACACATGCAAGGCTTTTTTTTTTTTTTTTTTTTTGGTCTCACAGTCATTAGATACTTAAGATGTAAATGCTTCTGTCAGGACAACGAGCTGCAGGACAAGAGCTGGCTCCAATATATGGATAATTGAGTGAGCCACTTGACAATTTTTCAGATTGTCATCACACTGACCAAAGAGAAGGAGTGAGTGATTCTAACTACCAGTCATGACATAAAATGGGGGCAAGAAGGAACAATGTCAAGAACCAGAATATTGATTACATTGCCACTTAGTATTCACACCCCTAATAATGCTATCAGTGAAAAACTAGAAACTAGAAACACGTGACTACTCAGGGCTTCTGTTTTCCTACATTGAGGGCTTCGTTTTCTTCAACCAAACAAAGGACGAGAGTGGTTACTAAGGGGGACACGTGTATACAGCACACTAATTTGTGTACTGCACTGTCTGTGTATTCTACATTTGTGCCTCTAGAGCTGGTCTTCATCCTCTCTACCCTTCTCTGTGCACAAGACAGCCTGCCTTCTAGGACTTCCATTTGAGTTCAGTTAACGGGAGACTCTGGTGAGAGAGAGGTTGGGTATTCATTCTCTTTGCTCCCTGCCTTTCATTATATGTTCTGATCTTTGCTGCATTCTCTTCCCCAAGCCATAGCTTCTTTTTTAGTCCCATTCCCAAGAAAACAGCCTTCACTGGGTTGCGGGGTGATTATTTACACTATTTACATGGTGAATATTCCCAACTGCTTCTGGATTCCAGAGACATCACCATCTTTTTATTTTTGTTGCTAACACTCTTATAATTTGTGTTTGTCAAAGTCTCTTTGGATATTACTTTGAATGTTTCATCTGTTCAAGTTTTTTACTAATATGTTATCACATTAAATGAACTTACTCTCAATGTTGATGCAAACCAAAAGCTGCTCTAAAAAAAGTGCTCTTAAAAAAGGATGGTTATAACATTTTCATATGGAGTGATGAGGTTGAAAGGGGATTATGTATTTTGTGAACAAGGACAATATCTATTTCATAGTAAACTAGCATTCATAATTGTTAATTCCTTTCCCCAATCTTTTTCCCAAGTAGGATGAAGAGGCATTGGCTAAGACCAGTTCTCATTTTTAGTTTACTAATTCTAAATTCAGGGTATAATGAAATGTATATATGATGAACACTAATGTTCACATATTTAAAAATATGAGTGTAAATTATATTAAAATTAGCATGGTATAAAATAGATTAATGGGAAAAATACTATAAATAATAAAGCTTTCCTCTAATTTCACTATCTAAAAAAAAAAGACAGAGTCAAGAGAAGAAGAAGACAAGTCAGACTTTTAGAAAATATTTGTAAAGGACACATCTGATGAAGGACTGCTATTCAAAATATATAAATACCTCTTGACTTAGCAGCAGTAGCAGAAAAACTCAATTTAAAAGTGGGCCAAAGACCTTAACAGACACCTCAGCAAAGATACACATGTTCTGGAAACCAACACAACACTGTAAAGCAACTTTTCACCAATTAAAAATAAATTTTAAAAAAGAAGATACACAGATGGCAACTTAAGCATACGAAAAGCTGCTTCACATCAGATGTCATCAGAGAACTGCAAATTGAAACAATGAGAAGCTAACACACACCAATTAAAGTGCTTTTGGCCTCAGAGGGAGTAGGAGAAGGCGGGATGATCTGGGAGAATGGCATTGAAGCATATATACTATTATGTAAGAAACGAATCACCAGTCTATGTTTGATGCAGGATGCAGGATGCTTGGGGCTGGTGTACGGGGATGATCCAGAGAGACGTTGTGGGGTGGGAGGTGGGAGGGGGATTCGGGATTGGGAGCTTGTGTACACCTGTGGTGGATTCATGTCGATGTATGGCAAACCCAATAGAGTATTGTAAAGTCAAATTAAAAAATAAATAAATAAATAAATTTAAAAATAAAATAAAATAAAGTGCCGAGGACACTGACAGCACCAAATACTGACAAGGATGTAAAACAGAAGGCACTCTCATCTGCTGCTGGCGAGAATGCACAACATACAGTCACTTTGGAAGATATTCTGAAGGTTTCTTATAAAGTTGAACACACTTTGGCCATAGCACCTAGAAGTCTCAGTCCTTTGCCTATACCCAAAGTTCAGTTCAGTTCAGTTGCTCAGTCGTGTCCAACTCTTTGCGACCCCATGGGCTGCAGCACAGCAGGTCTCCCTGTCCATCACCAACTCCCAGAGTTGACTCAAACTCATGGCCATTGAGTTCGTGATGCCATCCAACCATCTTATCCTTTGTCACTGCCTTCTCATCCTGCCTTCAGTCTTTCTCAGCATCAGGGTCATTTCCAACAAGTCAGTTCTTCGTATCAGGTGGCCAAAGTATTGCAGTTTCAGCTTCAACATCAGTCCTTCCAATGAATATTCATGGCTGATTTACTTGAGGATGGACTGGTTGGATCTCTTTGCTGTTCAAGGGCCTCTCAAGAGTCTTCTTCAACACCATAGTTTAAAAGCATCAAATCTTTGGTGCTCAGCTTTATATATACTCCAACTCTCACATCCATACATGACCACAGGAAAAACCATAGCCTTGACTAGACAGATCTTAGTCAGCAAAGTAATGTCTCTGCTTTTGAATATGCTGTCCAGGTTGGTCATAACTTTTCTTCCAAGCAGCAAGTGTCTTTTAATTTCAAGGCTGCAGTCACCATCTGCAGTGATTTTGAGTGCCCCCCGCCCAAAACAAAGTCTATCACTACTTCCATTGTTTCCCCATCTATTTACCATGAAATGATAGGACCAGATGTCATGATCTTAGTTTTCTGAATGTTGAGTTGTAAGCCAACTTTTCACTCTCCTCTTTTACATCAAGAGGCTCTTTAATTCTTCTTTGCTTTCTGCCATAAGGGTGGTGTTATCTGCATATCTGAGGTTATTGATATTTCTCCCAGCAATCTTGATTCCAGCTTGTACTTCTTCCAGCCCAGCTTTTCTCATGATGTACTCTGCATATAAGTTAAATAAACAGGGTAACAACCAAAAGTAGCTGACATCTTAAGTCCAAACAAAACCTTGCACAGAGATGTTTATAGCAGATTTATCCATGGATGTGCTAAGCCACTTCAGTCATGTCTGACTCTTTGTGACCCCATGGACTGTAGTTCAGCAGGCTCCTCCATCCACGGGATTTACCAGGTAAGAATACTGGAGTGGGTTGCCATTTGTTTTTCCAGGAATCTTCCCGACCCAGGTATCAAACCCACGTCTCTTGCATCCCCTGCACTGGCAAGAGAGTTCTTTACCACTAGTACCAATTGCTAATAAATTATTGTTAAATTAATAAATGTATTGAGCATTGAAAAATGTCATTGGCTAATATCAAGTATTGTGGTGATCACTAAAACTTACAAATGAAAGATCTTTTCTTTGATCTTTAATTATAAAGAAAGTACAAGTAAATATTATTGGAATAAACTGAGATGTTAAAGAATCACTGAATTATTTCTGGTTAATTTTAAGGCAATTGGATCTTAAATTCTGAAGAAATTAGATACAAATTAATTTATACATCAGCTTTCTTTGTTTTCTTGATTCTATATTCCNTATTATTGGAATAAACTGAGATGTTAAAGAATCACTGAATTATTTCTGGTTAATTTTAAGGCAATTGGATCTTAAATTCTGAAGAAATTAGATACAAATTAATTTATACATCAGCTTTCTTTGTTTTCTTGATTCTATATTCCACTGGATAGTTCAAAGCAAATAACGAATAACAACATAGATATTTAAGTTTTAAAGACCTTCCAAATGCCAAATAAAAGTAGAAAATATAAGTATACAGTTTTATTTCTCTATCATTAATTGCAGAATAAAAGATTATTAATGCTATTTTTAAGCAAAATGGTTAAAGAAATGTTTTTGTCGTTATACTGTTATTACTATTAATATATTGGGCTTCCCAGGTGGCGCTAGCGGTAAAGAAGTGAAGTGGAGTTGTTCAGTCGTGTCCGACNCATTGAAGACATATTTAGAAAGACTATACATAATATACATTCTTCCTAACCCCACTTCTACCAATTTTAAACTATTCTATTTCATCATGGGGGAGGAATGAAAAAAAAATCCCTAATACTAAAAATCTGGCTACTCGAATCAATTCAATGAGAAATCAAATGTTTTATTCATAAAATTTCAGCCATAACCCAGTTCAAAGCATTGTTTTGAATATTTACTTCTCCTTTAAAATAAACGTGAATTAACTGAGAAAGAGAAAATACAAGTTGTCGGCATCTTCCAACATTCCAGATTATCTACTTAGACAATGAAAGTGAAAATGAAGTCGCTCAGTCATGTCTGACTCTTTGTGATCCCATGGACTATAGCCTACCAGGGNTTCTCCTTTAAAATAAACGTGAATTAACTGAGAAAGAGAAAATACAAGTTGTCGGCATCTTCCAACATTCCAGATTATCTACTTAGACAATGAAAGTGAAAATGAAGTCGCTCAGTCATGTCTGACTCTTTGTGATCCCATGGACTATAGCCTACCAGGGTCCTCCATCCATGGGATTTTCCAGGCAAGAATACTGGAGTGGGTTGCCATTTCCTTCTCCAGGGGATCTTCCTGACCCAAGGATCAAACCCAGGTCTCCCACATTGTAGGCAGAGGCTTTACCGTCTGAGACACCAGGGAAGTCTATTCAGACAATATTGATTATCTACTACGTCAGGCAATGCTGACTCCTCCCATTATAATCATTCTTCTTTCCTTCTAATGGAATCTCCATTACATTTGGCTTTAGAATCCATAAAGATCAAGAGAGAAGAGTCACTTCCAGACCTTATGGGATGAACCTTAATTAGACTAAGCCAGTCATGTTATGTTGATTTTAACCTATTTGTTGTGATTATGTTAAGATTGGACAGGTGACACAATTCTGATTAATAAGCTGTTAGTGAACAGTCTTGTTAAGATTTAATAATCCTTAAAAATGGATAGAAATAACTGCCACAATTTCTCTCTTCTGGTTTTCTCTCTCCCTGCCTCATGGGTAAATGCTTGAACTTCTTGAAGCTACCTTTTGATCATGAAGGGACAAGTCTGAGAACAATCCTTGACAGAATGAAGATGATAAAGTAAAACCTGGAACCCTGATAACATGGTTGGGTCACTGAAGTAAACAGTCCTAGAAGTGCTTTATGTTTGGACTTATTGCTTACAATAGATAATTCCTTTAAAAACAAAAACAAAAAAAGATTAATCCACTAATTATTGGACTTTCTGTTAAAAAGAGCTGAAAATGTCCAAGCTGCTTAGTGCAGTTCACTTGCTCAGTCGTGTCCAACACTTTGTGACACTGTGGACTGTAGGATGCCAGACCTTCCTGTCCATCACCAACTCCAAGAGTTTACTTAAACTCATGTCCATCGAGTTGGTGATGCCATCCAACCACCTTATCCTGTCCCCTTCTCCTCCTACCTTCAATCTTTCCCAGCATCAGGGTCTTTTCAAACAAGTCAGTTTTTTGCATCAGGTGGTCAAAGTATTGGAGTTTCAGCTTCAGCATCAGTCCTTCAAATGAATATTCAAGACTGATTTCCTTTAGGATGGACTGGTTGGATCTCCCTGTAGTCCAAGAGACTCTCAGGAGTCTTCTCCAACACCACAGTGCTCAGCTTTCTCTGTGATCCAACTCTCACATCCATACATGGCTACATGGCAAAGGAATGTCTCTGTTGTCTAGGTTGGTCATAACTTTTCTCCCAAGCAGGAAGTGTCTTTTAATTTCAAGGCTGCAGTCACCCTCTGTAGTGATTTTGGAGCCCCAAAAAACAAAGTCTGCCACTGTTTCCAAGCTTATTCACAGGACACTTGGGCTTCGGTTTCAAGTATCTTACCCTCCAGGACTAATTTATCCAGACAATGATTTGGCATTCAGCAAGAAAAAAAATTTAAAAAAGCAATGTGTATCATCTTTTTTCTTTCAAAATAATTATATTCATTTCTGGATGCTTAATTAGGAAGAGCCATGTTTATATTTCCTTTAAGTCTGTATCTGTTTTATTGTCTCAACCCTGTTAAACACAGAAATCAGAGCATAAGGTTTTCTGAAAATTAAATAGAAAGCTCTCCGAATCTTCTAGCAAATTAGTTGGAGAGTATAGTACAGATAATTATTTATAGAAGAATTGTGTTTCTAATTAATATTATTAAAAGATATGAAGTAAATATAATATGAATTTATTATGATTTTTTGTGAAAGTCTCATTTAATAGTCTGAAAAATTCTGCAAGAGCCTATTTTAACTGATTCTAATTTTGAAATTAAGATTTTTAAATTAAATATTTTATTTTAACATGTATAATATCATATATGAAACAAATCACCAGTCCAGGTTCGATGCATGATACTGGATGCTTGGGGCTGGTGCACTGGGATGACCCAGAGGGATGGTACAGGGAGGGAGGAGGGAGGGAGGTTCAGGATGGGGAACACGTGTATACCTGTGGCAGATTCATGTTGATGTAGAGCAAAACCAATACAATATTGTAAAGTAATTAACCTCCAATTAAAATAAATTTATATTTAAAAAATGACTGGGTTTTCCTGAGTTTCTTGCTAGCAATAGAGATTTGGGTCACATTGGGCAGATTTAATCAAGTGTCATAGCTGAGAAAAATCAGATTAATTTCATTATGTTCCAAGTTTCAATTTAGCAAAGATTTATCACTTTACAATTCATTAAACAAATTATATTTTTACAAAATATATAAACAAACACATCAATGATCTGAAACGCAAAACTAATAAGGTCAGATATATGAATCACAAAATTATAATTTTATGCAAATATTACACAATCTTATATAGTTCCTTAAGATTACCTATATGGCACCTCTCAGGATTTTTGTTGCCATTATAAAGGTCAATCACATTTAGATAAAGAGTTTTGTGCTTTGATTCATAATGTGCAGGATTTATCTAAGTGACATTTTAGAAATGCTTTATGAATAGATCTTTAATAATTCCTTACAGTTTAATAAATGCTCTTTTTCTTGTTGTTAGTGGAATTTACACATGAAAATTAAACATTGATTAATTAGCTTTCTTTTATTAAAGATTGCCAAAAATTCTTCTCTATAAGCATTTCTCAAAGAGTTATTAAATCATCAGATAATCACTATTTAATTGACCACAAACCCAATGATAATAGAATGGTCATGATTACTCAAATTCCTAGTAACTTAGCTTTTCAAAACTTTTTATTTTCCTAGTTTCCTTTTATTAGTTAAACAAACTTAGCTGCTATAACATGTAAAACCCAAAGATTCAGTTACTTAGGAAAAATAAGTTTATCTCTTATTTGCATGTGTCCATTGCAGGTTGATTGTATAGGGACATGTAAGTGTGAGTGTGAGTGTGAGTGTGTGTGGCTAAGGTTCCACTGAGCTTGTAATATGTGGTGTGAAGGTTTTCTGAGCCTGATCCAGCCTGAAGAAGAGCAGAGTAAGGATAAATAGAAAAAGAATAAGGAAGATACATCTGCTCTCTACTGTTCCAAAATAAAAGTGACCCAAATCACTTTGCTTAAAATTGTTTGGAGAGAACTATTCATTTAGCACGATCTAGATGCAAAAGAAGTGGCCACAGGACTGGAAGAGGTGAGTTTTCACCCAATGCCAAAGAAAAGAAATGCCAAAGGATGTTCAAACTACAGCACAATTGCACTTATCTCACATGCTAGCAAAGTAATGCTCAAAATTCTGCAGGCCGGGCTTCAACAGTACATGAACCGAGAACTTTCAGATGTTGAAGCTGTATTTAGAAAAGGCAAAGGAACCAAAGATCAAATTGCCAACAGCCATTGGATCATAGGAAAAACAAGAGAGTTCCAGAAAAACATCTACTTCTGCTTCATTGACTATGCTATAGCCTTTGACTACATGGATCAAACAAACTGTGGAAAATTCTGAAAGAGATGGGAATACCAGACCACCTTACCTGCCTCCTGAGAAATCGGTATGCAGGTCAAGAAGCAACAGTTAGAACGACACATGGAACAATGGACTGGTTCCAAATTGGGAAAGAAGTAAAGGATCTATATCATCACCCTGCTTAATTAACTTACATGCAGAGTACATCATGAAAAATGCCGGGCTGGATGAAGCACAATCTGGAATCAAGTCTGCTGGGGAAAATATCAATTACCTCAGATATGCAGATAACACAATCCTTATGGCAGAAAGTGAAGAGGAACTAAAGAGACTCTTGATAAAGGTAAAAGAGAAAAGTGAAAAAAGCTGGCTTAAAATTCAATATTCAAAAAATGAAGATCATGGCATCTGGTCCTATCACTTCATGGCAAATAGATGGGCAAACAGTGGAGACAGTGACAGACTTTATATTTTTGGGCTCCAAAATCACTGCAGATGGTGACTGCAGTCAAAGAAACTTGCCCATTTGAAGAAAAGCTATGACCAATCTAGACAGCATATTAAAAAGCAGAGACATCACTTTGGCAACAAAGGTCCATCTAGGCAAAGCTATGTTTTTTCCAGTAGTCTTGTATGGATGCGACGGTTGGACCATAAAGAAGGCTGAGCACCAAAGAATTATTACTTTTGAACTGTGGTGTTAGAGCAGACTCTTAAGAGTACCTTGGACTTCAAGGAGATCAAACCAGTCAATCCTAAAGGAAAACAGTCCTGAATATTCATTGGAGCGACTGATGCTGAAGCTGAAGCTCCGATACTTTGGCTACCTGATGAAAAGCTAACTCNGTGTTAGAGCAAACTCTTAAGAGTACCTTGGACTTCAAGGAGATCAAACCAGTCAATCCTAAAGGAAAACAGTCCTGAATATTCATTGGAGTGACTGATGCTGAAGCTGAAGCTCTGATACTTTGGCTACCTGATGAAAAGCTAACTCATTAGAAAAGACACTGATGCTGGGAAAGACTGAGGGCAGGAGGCCCTCAGGGAGAACCGAAGACAAGGTGGCTGTGTTGTATCACCGACTCAACGGACATGAGTTTGACCAACTCCAGGAGATGGTTAAGGAGAGGAAAGCCTGGAATGCTGCAGTCCATGGAGTTGCAAAGAGTCTGACACGACTGAGCGACTGAACAACAAAGATGCAAAAGAACTAGAACACATAGCTGAGCTTTGGGCTTTAAAGTAAAGGAAATGGGTTTGGTGACAATCCTGCTAGTTTTGCCCTATCTGTCATCTAAACACTATAGTAATGATACACTTCATGTTTGTCAAGTGGTATTTGGCACATCACAGATAATCTATTAATGTTAGTTTCCATCTCTTTCCCAGTCAAAATTAATGTGTTCCATGTATCATTTATTATTTTAATAATATTGTCTATATTCCGGCTGAGGGATGGCAAGCCACTCTAGTATTCTTGCCTAGAGAATCTCATAGACAAGGAGCCTGACAGGCTGCATTCCATAGGGTGGAACAGAGTCAGACACAGCTAAAGCGACTTAGCACACACATATCTTCTATATTATAGTAAGTTAAAATCCATGAAAAACAACTTTTAATGAAAGAAATTAGTAATGATTTGCATTTATTGGAACATTTAGTGCTAACAAAATATGAAATTATATAGTTTAATTAATAAAAATGGTTTGAATAAATGCTTATCTTTAGTTCAGTTCAGTCAGTCATGTCCAACCTGTTATGAACCCATAGAATGCAGCATGTCAGGCCTCCCTGTCCATCACCAGCTCCCGGAGATTACTTAAACTCATCTCCATTGGTCTGTGATGCCATCCAACCATCCCATCTTCTGTTATCCCTTTCTCCTCCCACCTTCAGTCTTTCCCAGCATCAGGGTCTTTTCCAATGAGTCAGTTCTTCACATCAGTGGCCAAAGTATTGGAGTTTCAGCTTTGACATCAGTCCTTCCAATGAATATTCAGGACTGATTTCCTTTAGGATGGACTGGTTGGATCTCCTTGCAGTCCATGGGACTCTCAAGAGTCCTCCAACATCACAGTTCAAAAGTATCAATTCTTTGGTGCTCAGCTTTCTTTATAGTCCAACTCTCACATCCACACATGACTAAGGGAAAAACTTTGACTAGCTTTGACTAGACGGACCTTTGTTGGCAAAAAAAGTCTCTGCTTCTTAATATGCTGTCTAGGTTGGTCATAACTTTTCTTCCAAGGAGCAAGCATCTTTTAATTTCATGGTGGCAGTCATCAAAATCTTCAGTGATTTTGGAGCCCCCCAAAATAGTCTGTCACTTTTGTTTCCCCATCTATTTGCCATTAAGTGATAGGACCAGATGCTATGATCTTAGTTTTCTGAATGTTGTGTTTTAAGCCAAATTTTCACTCTCCTCTTTCACTTTCATACCGAGGCTCTTTTAGTTCTTCTTCACTTTCTGCCATAAGGGTAGTGTCATCTGCACATTTGAGGTTATTTATATTTCTCCCAGCAATCTTATCTTTAAAAGGCATCATATTTATAAATATATACATATATATGTATATAAAATCAAGTTCTTCTAACCCCCTTATAATTAGCCTACAGAGGAAAATTATGCTCAGTTAATGCTATAAATTGTAATGTTCACTAATTTGTTATAAACTTTTTTCTTTTCACAGATTTTTTTTTTATAGTGGGTAATTCATGTTAGCATCTAAGCCTGCAAAACTGAAAAAAGCACTCTAAATCATTTTAGTATATGAAACAATTTGAGAAATGATATCAAGAGCATTGTTACTCCAATTGCAGATCTCAAACTCCTCAGTGCATCCTAAAATGAAATTTTGTGGGCCATATCAAGCATGTTCATGTAAATAAAATAACAGTAGAATAGAATTGAAAATAGCAGAATGTGTCATATATATTATCAGTAAGAACTTTCTGTTAAATCTTTTATTTAGTGATGCTTGTTTGGGCATGTGTATGTGAAATGTATTATTTCCTAATATCACTGTATTATAAAAAACACTTCAAAACTATTTGTATTCTGTAGAAATACATGTTTACATGTAAGATTCCAGATAACTTCATTCAAATAGCAAATAAATCCATTATTATAATTTTACTGGAAATTAATATTCTCTATTGAGTTTTAAAGAAATATCCCTATTTTTTAATGCATTTTCTAGGATGGAAAGAAAATCTTAGGTTCATCTGTTCCTTAGAGTTATATACTATTATTTACCTTTGTGATTTTTAACAATTTATTTGACCATCTTGGCCTCAATGAAGGAAAAGTGAATTGCTAATCCTAAACTTTCACTCAAAACTCATTTTATATGATGGTTT
>SJYV01030017.1:261521-284378 GCA_006410875.1 Neotragus pygmaeus
GATAGTAATGATGACCCTGTATGTGAGACAACAAAAGGACACAGACATAGAGAATGGACTTTTGGCCTCAGAGGGAGTAGGAGAGGGCGGGATGATCTGGGAGAATGGCATTGAAGCATATATACTATTATGTAAGAAACGAATCACCAGTCTATGTTTGATACAGGATGCAGGATGCTTGGGGCTGGTGTACGGGGATGATCCAGAGAGACGTTGTGGGGTGGGAGGTGGGAGGGGGATTCGGGATTGGGAGCTTGTGTACACCTGTGGTGGATTCATGTCGATGTATGGCAAACCCAATAGAGTATTGTAAAGTTAAATTAAAAAATAAATAAATTAATTAATTAAAAAAAATAAAATAAAATAAAAAAATAAAATATTAGAGTCATTGTATATCTCAGTCTGCTGTTTGAGTGTCTTATTGATAACACTCACTCATGGTTCATTAGCTTTCCCTATGCTTTTTATTTTGAATCTATATTAATTTGGATTTTATTTGTAGAAATCCTATGAGATCTAAAATGTGTTTCTACAAGCAGACCTGAGTTTTGCTTCTTCCAAGTATTTCACAAGGTTACAATCTATAACCATTTAACTCTTGGCCAGCCTTTGCTGTACCATACAGGGAGTATATATCTGAACCCAAAAGATTTGTGAGGTTGGACATTTCGTTAAGAGTTCTCAAAGAAGTGATTTGTTTCCTACTTGGATCTGAGATCAATATCAGACAAGTTTCCCTGAAATAGCCATTTGCCAGCTGGTGAAATTTACACACATACACACATGCACTATACTAAAGTTACATTTCTGCAAAATCCTATATTTTTTGCTATGCTTTTATTTCAACATCTACCTCATGGGATATGGCAAAAGCCACAATCACCCACAGCTTTAGATCACACCAATACCTTTTATTTCAACTCCTTCTTAAAACTGGATATTGAGAATTTTTTAAAAGTACTTCAAACTACAAATTTGAAAGTATATTAATTTATTATTTATAGATTTCTTTTAAATACGGATTTTTAATGCTACATATTACCCCCTGTCCTTTTCTCAGGATTAATTATTTGATTACAGGGGATTTGCCCCGCTGGATAAGAAAGTGGAGAAACACAAATCTCCTGAAGAGATTAGAGAAAACTAAAAAGAAAGGCATAAATACCATGAAGGAAATTCCATATGCCATGATAATTTCTAATTTTGTTGAGCCCCTTCCTCCAGCTCTGATTTGTTATTAAAGACAGTTCAATATCCCTATAATGCTCCTTTTGTTAATCTACGTAAGTGGTCTTATAGTTTCAAAGAACACTGCTAACACCAGTTCTAAGCAGTTTTTGCCTGACTCCCAGATTCCAGCTCCAGACATTAGCCACAGCTTTGGGTTTTAACAGTTTTTCAGTTTGCCTCTCTCCTCCGTAGGACAAAGTCTGGAGAAATCTAGAACTTCAAAATCTTAGTTCATTTACTTTCTCATTTGCAGACATCTGTTATTTCACACAGCCTTAATTTACCCTAACTGATTGCTAAATATTAGACTCTGAATCACCCATAAATATTAAATTCAGACATCCTTGTCTCTGTCCGCTTATTTTTCTTTCAGATTTCTTACCCAGCGACTCACAGTACAGCTTTTGCTTTTCTTTTCTTCTACTTTCTCCCCAACTCCTTCCTTTCATCCTCCCCTTTCCTCTCTCCTCCTCTCCCTACTCCTCTTTCTTTCCCTTCTCCTCTCTTCTCCTCCTTCATCTTCTTTCTCTTCATCTTCTTCTTTGTCCAGTTCTACGTAGTGGAGTCTCCACTCCTTGGCCTCCTCCACTTGCTCGCTATCAAATAGAACTCGTGTTTACTTTGTTCCCTGAGGTTAAATGGATCATCATGTTAGGCCCCATTTGGCTAAACATGTCTCATTGTTCCATACTGGTTTACTGTCTCATTTTCCTGACAAATCCAAACCTCTGGATCTATCTAAATGTCTGTTTTCACAGAGTTAACATATAAGCTGTTGAGCACTACTAGACACAGTCATATGCTCAAATTGTTTTCACTAAGATTCATACACTTGATAGTAAAGGAAGTCCTCCAAGCTGCCAGAAAATCCTCCTCTGGTTTTCATGTCTTTCCTTCAAGGTCATAATAATAGTTTTGTTTTGTTTTTCTGGTTTTTGGAATACTGCAGGGAAAACTAGTAAATAGTCAAACAGGATAAACCATCCTTCTTGGCTAGTTCAGAATGTTGTCACTGGAAGGCACAACTGGGAAATTTTGCAATTATTATTTCACAGTTTGAATAAAAAGCATGGATTTGGCTCTTATAATCTTGGAATATTGTTATTTACCAATTCAAAAATCATCTTCAGTGGTCATCACACTACTTGGAAATGCATTTTCTATTTTTTCTGTACTTGTCTTTTAACAAAATAAGTTAAAAATGAGAAGCTCCCAACTGAGACCTAATTTCAATAATGGAAAAAAGAAATGGAGTCCTCCATCTCCCTCACTAACTAGTCTGACTTGATAAAAAAAAAAAAAAAGAAGAACCGAATTCCACATTCAATTGAGAATCTGTGTAGATAAAACAGCTCATATAAAGGAATAACCTACATGGCCCTCAATCACTCAGATGTTTGAGTTGAGAGAGAACCAACTGCAATATTTTGCCTGTGTAGCTCGTTTTCTGTTCCTTAGGAGTAACTTCTCAGTTTATAGTTTTCCAAGGCTTTGGGTCAGCCTTCTGGGAAGAAGTACATGTCCCATCCTATGCCTTGGATATATCTATGTGGGGCACTGGAAAGTAGAATATGTCTGAAAAGTGAGCACTTTCCTGGCCATAGGAGAAGGAACCAGTTTCAGTACATTGTTAATATGGTACCAATAATACACTAGGAGAAGGCAATGGCACCCCACTCCAGTACTCTTGCCTGGAAAATCCCATGGACGGAGGAGCCTGGTAGGCTGCAGTCCATGGGGTCGCGAAGAGTCAGACACGACTGAGCGACTTCCCTTTCACTTTTCACTTTCATGCACTGGAGAAGGAAATGGCAACCCACTCCAGTGTTCTTGCCTGGAGAATCCCAGGGACGGGGGATCCTGATGGGCTGCCATCTATGGGGTCACACGGAATCGGACACGACTGAAGTGACTTAGCTTAGCAATAATACATTAGTATAAACACATTATCACATTTAATGAAAAATATTTAGTAAATAGTACAGTATACCATACAAAACCACCATAAAACTTTCACCTTCCTTTTCATTTTTAGCTTTTTCATCTTCATTTGAAATTATTACAAGCATGTATTCCTACCTCCTTGATAGATTTTTTTCTCTTGTCACTTGTCTACAAACCTAGTCCATCTCTACATACACATCTCAAAAATTCACTACAATATCATTTTTCCAGTTTACTTTGCAAAGAAAATTGCTGAAATGATTTTAGTATTTTTTGTATAATCTCCTTTTTGGAGATTGTGATACATACAAGTCACATAAAATTACTAAAAGAAATCCTAGGCCCAGAAACTGTGTAAGTCAAATATGTTTTCTTGTTTGAGGACACTGTGGAAGAAAGTACATTTAAGATTAACTACAAGGATATCAGCAATGTTCTCAAAAAGAGGTACAAGGGTCCAGGAGTTTCTATCTAGGAAGATTCCCTGGAGGAGGAAATGGCAACTCACTCCAGTATTATTGTCTGGAAAACCCCTTGGACAGAGGAGCCTGGTGGCCTACAGTCTATGGGGTTGGAAAGAATTGTACATGACTGAGCACGTACATACCTACACACAGACACACACACATATACACACACAATGTAGAGATAACAGCTGTGAAAATGAGGGCTGACACTTACTATAACTGTAACTATACTATAGCTGTATCTATACTTCCAGGCAAAAATTTCTTTTCAGACATAAGGCTATGTGAGGTATCTGTACACAGGTTGTTTGAATATATGCTGGAGACAAACTTACTGGGGCAGGTGTAATGCAAAAATTTCATTTATATAATGCATAATATGTACATCAGTATATATTTTGGAGTAGACTGAAGAATAAACATAATTTCATCCATCTGTCTCTGGGATCCCCAGAGAGGGGTTAAGATGAGGACCCTTTGGCCTAACTGTTGCCCCAAACAATTGCTAGTCAGGTATCTCAGGGGAAACATGACTCTCATTTTTGTTGTTGTTGTTGTTAAGTCAACAATCCCTTTGGCCACTTCCCTCATGGTCTTAGAAGTTACTTATGTTATGTGTGGAGGTGCTGTCATTGTAGAGGGTGATAGCAAACGGAATTGCCTTCAGTCCTATGTTGAGTGTTCATTGTGTCTGTTACTAAAAGGAGAATATAATTTGATTAGCAAATCAAAAACAAGCAAAATAAAAATCAAGGATGAAGTAAATTAATATAAAAAATTTAATTCAGGAGGATTTTGGAAGGGTCTGCTTTATAAATATTTAGTTATCTGACATCTAACCATTTGTTTTGTAAGAGTTATAGACAATAGGATGCCACTTGATTAAAATATTACAAGCCTAGACATATATTATATATAATCATTTCTCCTTAATTTCACTATTATTAATGACACATTTATCACCATCTAAATTATGAGATGATCTTAACATAAACAGCTGTATACCCTTTATATAACACTTTTGATACAATAATAATATTTCTTGTCATTACAAATTGGTGCTTATCTTATCCATATAATTTTAGACTATAGGCCTTCAGCTCTCTTCTACTTACAGAAAATATCTTGTGTCAATTTGATCTCATATAAGTTATGATGCATTACAGAGTAAGGGAATTTATTTGGCTACCAGTTTCAAGTGACAAGCTCAATTAAGAATGTTTATTCTTGTATATCATATTTGCCACTTAGTCTGTCTTCTTTTAGACTTATTTTCCCTGTAAAATCTTATCAACAGGAGAAAATTCAACTAGACATTGCATAAGGCTATTATGAAGATGAGGTATATTTTTGTGTTCTTTGCATTACTAAACATATGACAGAAAACATTTAACTGATTTAGTATGATTGTTTAATTATAGATTGCCAGAGAATCATAATAGAAAAATAAACAAAATGCCTTCTAATAACACCTGATACAATTCAGATAAAAATATTTATTCATGTAAGAAACATAGCACCAGTCTATGTTCGATACAGGATACAGGATGCTTGGGGCAGGTGCACAGGAATGATCCAGAGAGATGATATGGGGAGGGAAGGGGGAGGGAATTCAGGATTGGGAGCTCGTATATACCCGTGGCAGATTCATGTCAATGTATGGCAAAACCAATACAATATTTTAAAGTAAAATAAAATAAAAATAAAATTTAAAAACATAAAATAAAATAAAAAATATATCCATTCATAAAATATTTAAATTACTTTTAAATATATTAACTTAAAGACCAGAATAACGGTGAATACAACTTTTTATGCAATTTTGTTTCTATATTAATTTTCTATTTCATCTACTAAAGAAATGGCACATGAAAATGGTTCTAATTTCCACATGATCATCTTAAGTAGAGAATGCATATTCAGAGCTTCTTCACCAAGAATATTGTTCCAATGTTAAGTTTATCTTCATCCCAAGAATTTGAAAGAAAAAACATAGCATAAATTATATGCCTCACTTTTTCTTGAATTAATGAGCATTCAATCCAGTGACCTAGAATTAAACATTTTAACATTTTTCACCTTGTTCTCTTCATCATTTGTTCACCAGAAGTGATGCTTGCTATAAACACCTCTGAAAATTACATCAACTGTGACCTTATTTGTAATTGAATTAAGACTATTACTTTGCTTTTGTTTTTCCTTCTGAAAAATTTTGACAAAATGTTTTCTAACTTTATTTGTATTCCTAGAAAAGAATTATTGCTCATCTAGCTATTTACAGCAAGATTAACAAAGCTGAGATAACACTAAAATTGAGTTAATCATTATTTGCAATTTTATACTAGCAACATTGATAAATTGCTGTGAAATCCTAAAGTCAATAATCTTGTATACTTTAGTTTTGTAGCATATTTATTTTTCACTCCCTTAAAATTCCTTACTCTCAAGGTATAATATTGTACTGCTCATTTGTATAATGTGAATCCATATGAGCAANATCATTATTTGCAATTTTATACTAGCAACATTGATAAATTGCTGTGAAATCCTAAAGTCAATAATCTTGTATACTTTAGTTTTGTAGCATATTTATTTTTCACTCCCTTAAAATTCCTTACTCTCAAGGTATAATATTGTACTGCTCATTTGTATAATGTGAATCCATATGAGCAATAAATTATCTTCAATATAAAAGCAATTTTTATCACTTCTTGAAACTTAAACAAGTTGCTTGTTTTACAAAAGGAGGTACATTAAAAATTGTATTCAGTTAACCTAACTTCCTTTTGCAGTAAATTATATTTAATATATATTTTAAGAAAAGGTATGAAAAACCTAGACAGCATATTAAAAATCAGAGACATTACTTTGCCAACAAAGGTCCATATTATCAAAGCTATGGTTTTTCCAGTAGTCATGCGTGGAAGTGACCGTTGGACCATAAAGAAACCTGAGCACCTGAAGAATTGATATTTTTGACCTATGATGTTGAAGACTCTTGAGAATCCCTTGACTGCAAGGAGATCAAACCAGTCAATCCGAAAGGAAAACAGTCCTGTATATTCATTGGAAGGACTGATGCTAAGGCTGAAGCTCCAATACTTTGGTCACCTGATGCAAAGAGCTGACTTATTAGAAAAGACCCTGATGCTGGGGAGATTGAAGGCAGGAGGAGCAGGGGACGACAGGGGATGAGATGGTTATATGGCATCACCAACTCGATCAACATGAGTTTAAGCAAGCTCTGGGAGATGGTGAAGGACAGGGAGGCCTGGGCCTGCTGCAGTCCATGGGGTCACAAAGAGTTGAACACGACTGAGTGAACATCACAATCAATTTTTAAACAATTCTACCAAACCTTTATATTTTCAAAGTATTTTTCCCCCAGGAGATCACCTGTATAGTTTCTTTTTCTAAGCTGTGTCATATAGAAAAACAGACACTAATACTTTACAAAAGGGAAAAAATAACACTAGTTAATCTCCAATCCACAGGGAGACTGAAGAAAACTGATTGAGATAAATGAAAAAGAACTGAAGTCTTATAAATAGAAAAGCACATAGGAAACTTGTGAACAGGGAAAAAAGTATGCAAGTTTTTTTAAAAGCTTTCACAGGACCTTATACATGCAAAGTTAGTTGTGTTCTAAAAATTCTCAACATACTCACATGCACTAAATTAACTACCTCTAAACTCTGTCCAAATAGAATGATTTGTTTATACCTCAAAATAATTTGCTTATACCTATACAATATGTAAACAATGTGAATTTTGTTTTCAGGACATATCCACTAAGAGTCCTTCTGAGCCACATACTATGCTAATTTTCAAAAAACATGTATAGGTAGACATTGGCCATTTCATATTCTATTTGTTAATTCCCAATTGTCTAAAATGACTTCCCAGAAAACTTTAGGGAACCAGAAGACTGCATGTGCAACAAAGATTTATAAATGACTGGGCCTGTCTAGTAAAGGATTCTTCAACAGAGTAGGTTGAAGAAGTTGTTGGGTAGCTCAGAAGCAAAGTGTAATTTTATTATCAAAGTGTGCCTCTAACTAAACAGCATTAGAAGTACTCCATCTCTGCTCATTATCCTTTTTTCTTAATATTTTCCTTGCCTTGCCACTTGTGTGGTAAAATCAAGACTTCTGTGCTTCTATCTGCCTAGCCTATTTTATTGTTGCAGAGTACTTACTTAAGTCAGCCCAGGGGCAAGGCTGAATGGTCCTCTCTGTGGTCAAGCCAGGTTAAAAAGAGACATCAATGACTTTTGAAACACTAAGTCCATAAATAAATATATGTGTGTGTGTGTGTGTGTGTGTGTGCNTTTTTTTTTTCTGGATAATTTGTATTTCTTTGTATTTTTGTTTGTCTCACAATTCTCTTTTATTGGGTTTTTCATCTTTTCTTATCTTAACTTTGGACTCTGCATAAATGAGGTAAATAAGCCCTTTATCAGCTATCTTCCAAATATTTCTCAATTGTTATTTTATAATTCCTTGTTTATTGTCTACTCAGCCATGCGGGAGTTTTACTACAAAGAAAATTCTGTAAAATTTCCTTTTTAAGTATTTGGACAAAGAGCATGTGAAATAAGATATTTAAATAGTGACCCAAATCTCTAGGAAGCTAGAGGGTATGGTTAAAAGAATCTGTAGGGGTCAACTCTCTCTAAATTGCTTCCCATCGTCCCCTAGAGGTATCAGGATGAGGCTTTGTGATGTCAAAGCTCACCCAGGGCTACCATTGGCTGGGGAAGTGACTTGCTGACCTCACAAAGTGTAAGGGTGTGGTCACCTGTGGAGGGCTATATATAGGGGTGCTCAGGGGCTTTGGAGTAGACCACTGGGAGTCTTCAAAATGACTNTACCAGGCTCCTCCATCCATGGGATTTGCCAGGCAAGAGTACTGGAGTGGGGTGCCTTTGCCTTCTCCAAATTTTAAAGCTAACATATCTTAATTAGTATCCATTGGTAATGTTACTGTTAAAGCTGTTGTTTTCTAGAAAAGAAATTCCGTTAACAATTTTAGTTATTGTTTTTAACAAACAAATATAAATATTTCAAATAAAGTTGAGATTGATAATTTTTAAAGAAAATTCAAGCCTAAACACTCTTAAAATGTGTTACTGATTATTTTTTTCCTTCCTTAGTAATGATACTAAATTCTACTTCATTACTTTTCTTGATTTTATATATATATGTCACTATTACTATTCAATTTAGTTTAATAAAATGGTCTATCAAAAGAGAAAATTATTGAATATATGGGAAAGAAACTAGTTGATTGGTTTGCTATTTTGTTCTTTTTGAATGACATTTTCAAATAGTGCATCTGAAGTCCCAAGTGATCTCAAGACTTTTCTGAGCTTTTGACATGCTTATGGTGGCCTGATAACCCAGAGAACATTCAATATACCCCTTTTAATTTCCTTAAGAAAAACTGTTGGATTATATCATAATTAACAATGCTATCTAATATCCGTACAATCATGAGAGATTATTTTTTTGACTTAATGAAAACTTGTTCCTTCCCTGAAGGGAAAGCACACCAAAACTACTGTTCTGTTACAGTGGTGCTCAGTTCAGTTCAGTTCAGTCGCTCAGTCGGGTCTGACTCTTTGTGACTTCACAAATCACAGCACGCCAGGCCGCCCTGTCCATCATCAACTCCCGGAGTTCACTCAGACTCATGTCCATCGAGTCCATGATGCCATCCAGCCATCTCATCCTCTGTCGTCCCCTTCTCCTCCTGCCCCCAATCCCTCCCAGCATCAGAGTCTTTTCCAATGAGTCAACTCTTCGCATGAGGTGGCCAGAGTANTGAGTGACTGAATTGAACTGAACTGAACCGAGGGACTAACACTTTTTACTTTTCACTAGGACCCCCTTCACTACCATTGGCTTTGGGGCTGGCCTCTTGTGCCTGCTTCTGCTTACTTACAAGGATAAAGAAAAGTCACTGGCAAGTACCAGTCTTGACATCAGGCAGGAGAAGGGGAAATGGGGAGAAATTTTGCTTCCAAGCCACAGTCTAAATTGATTTTAAATGATTTATCTCCTGGCCTTCCTTAACGTAAGCCAAACCCCTTTCAGTTATTTCATGACTGTACTTGGAGTTGCATTTTCACCACATTTTCCTAAGAATTAAAGTTATGCAACACTGCCTGAAAGGCATCAGGGATAGTCTTCCCTTTCCCCAACATTACAGTTAAGTCCTTATGTAGAGTTGTTAGGATTTGGGAAACTTCTAGCTCGTGATCACATTCTGCTGACAATTAGGAGCAAGCTGCCTCAGACCATAAGGCTTTCCTGCTTATGAGAAGAACTGGTCGTATTGTATTCTTGCCCAGAAAGGCCTGCTCCCCTTTCCTGAGATGGTCCCCCTCTATCCCAACCACCCCTCAAGGCCTGGCCACAAACACCAGCATGAAGCAGAGTCTGATCGCCCACCTGGATACTTCAGCTCCCACCATCTGCACATAATTTCAGCCTTTTTTGGTATAGATGTGTGCCCCTGCCTGACTATAGTCTAAGACTGGTAGCTTCTGGTAGCCACAGACTGTTACTCCCTTTCCTTGGTGCTTTTCCACTATGTGTCCTGCTTCTGAGAAGCGCAGAAAACACATCAACCGAAAGACTGAATGCGGGAACAGATGCATTTGCCTTTCTCCTAAGCGACTAGCAATGCAGTGAGTATTCTCTCTCTTGTCTTTGAGATCCTCCCATGTTCAAGAAAAGTATATCTTACTTCCACTGAGGAAAGTGCACTTATTTTGTATATCCAATTCTGAAAGAACCAAAGCATGGGATAATAATGTTGTAAATTTTCATTATATATTGTTGTTCAGCCGCTAAGTTGTGTCTGACGCTCTGAGATCCCATGGACTGCAGCCCACCAGCCTTCCTTGTCCTTTACTAACTCCTGGAGTTTGCTCAGATTTATGTCCATTGAGTCGGTGATGCTAATTTCTTATTTAAAAGATATGTTTGACACACCAATTTAAAAAAGAGAAGGTTATAGGAGAGTAGGTGCTCAATAAATAAATCTTGAGTGAGTGAATGATGAATGAATGGTAATAGGAAATTGGATGAAAATAGAAATGGTCGGAGAAGTAGAAAAAGAGTAGATGCACAAGAAGTTAAAGGAGACCTTGGGCTAATTAAACTCTAAGTCAGAAATGCTCATTTTACTACAAACTTTAACTTGGCAATTCAACAAGTAGAGAGGCAAGGCAATTGGTTGAGAAGAAAACATACTTTAATGATAGACATCTGGATCCTGATATCACTCAGCCACTGTGTGACCTTGGACAAGTGACTCAACCTCTCTGAGCGTCACTATTTTTTAAAAAAAATCTTTTAATTTTGAAGTAACGTTAGATTTACAGGAAAGTTACAAAAATACGGAGAGTTCCTGTACATAGCTCACCCAACTTCTTCCAGTGTTAGCATGTTTCATAGCCATAGTCCCATTATCACAACAAGGAAGTTAACATTGATACATTCACACAAATTAAACTACACACATTATTAGAATTTCACCAGTTTCCCATCAATATCCTTCTTCTAGTCCAGGATAGGACTAGAAGGACCCCAAACTATATTTAGTGGAGCACAAAATTCCTGGTCTCCTCTAGTTTTTGACAATTACCGTTCATGAACCCGACATGTTTGAAGAGTAGGATGTCCTTCAATTTGGGATTGTTCGACTTTTTTTCTCATGTTTTGGTTCGAAGCCCAGGCTCTGAGACCTGACTCTGTGGGTTTCAATATTGCTACCAACCACCTATGTGACCTTTTGAAAAGAATTCCATCTCCTCGTGTCTGTTTCCCCTTTGGTAAAATGGGGTTAATGACAAGAATCTGTCTCCCAAGGTTGGTTGTGAGGAACAAATAAGTAGCACGTGTTAAATAATTAGCATGACAGTGCTGGATGACCACTAGCAGTTCCTATGAATCACAGATCTCCCTTTGAAGAATGATGCTCAGGGCATCTCTGGAACATGGAACTGTTTGAGCTCAGCCTCTAACCCTCTCTTCATCCACTGGGCCTCCCTGTCATGATACAACCATCACCAGGGTCATGATTGACAGGCTATGGAAGCTGCAAGGTGAGCTGCTATGGTTGGAAAGTGTTTAAGTAACAAAGGTTGATTGATCCTCTGCCAATCAGAGATATATGAGATGTAGGATATTCTCTTAGCATTTAGGTAGTTTACTAAATGACGAGGAAACTACTGTATTTGTGGAATTCAACCAACCAACAACCACCAAACACACAGACTGAAATTCTGTGTTTTAATATTCAAGACAAGGAAATGAAGTCTAACAGAAATAAAATATAGAACAGAAAGCTCTGGGTGTGGGGTTAGGCTATGGAGTGAAAGTATTTTTATGTCCAAGAGTGCAGCATTCCCTGACCCTAGTACTTCATAGAGAGCCTGCCTCTCTATCCTGTACTTCATCCTTGGTTATCCAAGGTCACAGGGTGTCCAACCATTGGCTCTTTTGCTCCCAGCAAGCTCCTAGACCTCTCACAATACCTCCCTTCTACGTGTTTCCAGAGCCTGGTCACACCTGTCCTTTTTAGAGGTTTCTTCTGGCAAGGTCTCAGAGGCCTTGGAGGGACTTTTTGGTGCTGAGAAATTGATGGTATACAGAGGCCAGGAATGAGGCAATTCATTGTCCTTCAAGATCATGTTCCTCCCAGATCTCCTGACCCAGGTGTATTAGTGTTTAATTTCTGCAGGAGAGAACTGACAATAGAAGATGGAGTGGGCTAGAAGGACCCCATGGGCAAGGGATCATGTCATCAAACTCCAAATTAAGACACCTAGGCTCACAAGCACCAGGAGGAGATTATTTGAACATGAGCCCAGGGAGAACATTTTGGCAAAGGCATACAGGAAATGAGGGGTTCTGGTTGTCCAAAGGGTGAAAGCTTGTAGAACATGGTTACGCTATGGGATGGAGATGGGTTAAATTAGGTTGAAGGGTGGAGTGGAGTGAAAGGGAGGATGACGGTGTGTCTATCTTATTACCTGGAAAGAAAACAGTCATCATGGAAGCATCAAGACAGACAGGAAGATGAGATAGCAGTAACAAACAAACCTAAAAGGAGAAATGCCTAATGGTCACTTACTAGCAGTTAGACAAAGACAAATATCATATGACATTGTTTATGTGTGGAATATAAAAAAATGGTACAAGTGAACTTATTCACAAAACAGAAGTGGAGTCACAGATGCAGAAAACAAACTTACGGTTACCAGGGGTAGAGTGGGGGAGGGACAAATTGAGTGATTGGGATGGACATACACACACTATTATATATAAAATAGATAATTAATAAGGACCTATTGCATAGCGCAGGGGACTGACTCTACTTAATATTCTGTAATGTCCTATAAGGGAAAAGAATCTAAAAAGACATACGTATGTGAATAGCTTATTCACTTTGCTGTACAGCAAAAACTGATAAATTATAATCAATTATATTTCAATTAAAAATTAACTAAAAATGAAAACAATCACTTACTAGTGATTCAATCACAACACATCTAAGAGTGGCTTCTTACCTCATTAAATCTCATCACAAGATCTTCAAGGGCGTTGTGCTCTCCGTTCTGGGAGGTAAGAATGGATGCTGAGATGGATGCTTTGAGGCAGGGCAGGGACCTCTGGCGTTCTGTTGTGCCCAAGCCCCGGGTCAAGAAGAAAAGATAGTCAACTGGTAAGACCCTTCGGTAAATATTTTGTTCCTGCTCCATCAGGATGCTGGCGACTTCCTCTGGGAACTGGATGAGGGGCTTCAGATCAATCAGTTCCTTGCTGATCCCAGCTGAACTTGAAGGAAGGGCACTGGAATTGGCCATAGAGGTGGCTGGTTGGCGTTCTGAAATAAAGCCACAGAAGCTATGTTACACTGTGACTGGTAACCCCTACCACAGATATTTGGACTTCCCAGGTGGCACTAGAGAATGCTAAAGAACCAGGAGATGTAAAAGACACGGGTTTGATCCCTGGTGTGGGAAGATGCCCTGGAGAAGGGCATGACAACCCATTCTAGTATCCTTGCCTGGAGAATCCCATGGACAGAGGAGCCTGGCTGGCTACAGTCCTTAGCGTTGCAAAGAGTCGGACATGACTGAAATGACCTGGCATGCATGTGTGCACAGCCATTCAGAATCTTACAGCCTTCTCCCTAGATGCACATTGACAGATGAAGGGATAAAGAAGTTGTGGTACATATATACAAAGGAATAATACTCACTCATCAAAGGAACAAATTTGAGTAGTTGAACTGAGGTGGATGAATCTAGAGCTTGTTATACAGAGTGAAGTAGATCAGATAGAGAAAAACAACTAATGCATATTAACACATATATATGAAATCCAAATCCCTTATGATTATACAGTGGAAGTGAGAAATAGATTTAAGGGACTAGATCTGATAGATAGAGTGNTTGATTTCAGACTTCTAGCTTCCAGAACTGAGACAAATTTGTGTTATTCTAAGCCATCTGGTTTGTTGCCATTTGCATAGCAGCCCTGGAAAACTAATGCATCCTAGCAATCAGGCCAAAATGTCTTGATAGTTGCTGGTTACATACAACTCAAATATGATTAGATAATTTTTATAAATTTAAGGGTTTTTTTAAGTACATGTGGTCTAGTTTTGCCATTTTGTTCATAGCTTTAGAAGCTCTTCTTTATTGTGATGTTATCTAAATTACAAGATATTTGAAAAAAACATTTGGGATTGCGCACAATGTTTAGCAACTATAATTAATGCAACTGAGAATAATTGGGGTAAACAATTGAGATACATTCTTTCTGTGTAAATGAAGTTTCTGATGAAGGCTTTTATCTTGAGACAGTTTCTGGCAAATCATAGACAGTGGCAACTTGAAACAAAAATGTTAGTCTCAGTTGTTGCAGGTGGTCTTATTCAGTCACTTGGGAAGAACCCTGCCATGCTTAGAGGCACTAACAAGGAGATGGCCAGGTAGTGCATTAAACAATACCCTCAGTGAGGGAAACCATGTCTGTCAAATCAGGGCTAACATTTGTTTCAGTTGCTGTTGAACCTTACAAATCAGCTAAAACTCATAAATTTATTTCACTTTCATGATCTCTTAGGATGGCCAGGGATCTGTTTAGCTTTAAGGTCATAACTTTCTAATTTCTTTGCTTGTAAATGTTCCTACAATTGTCACTTCTGAATAAAAGCATATACATTTTTACATGCACACACACACACACACACACNACACCCATGGCAGATTCATGTCAATGTATGGCAAAACCAATACGGTATTGTAAAGTAAAATAAAGTAAAACATAAAATTAAAATAAATAAATAAATAAAAATATTTAAAGCACTAAGAAGAAAAAAGAGAGATAGTACTTTCACAAGAGTCCCCTTCCCTGGCAGGCAGGATCTTTATCACTGGTGCCAACTGAGAAGCCCACAAGGAATATCACTAAGTAACAACAATTCCATTTATTGGATGCCTGCTCATTCTGTGCCGAGAATGCTGGCAAACTTACACGAATTATCCCACAGAATTGTCAGAAGGAAACATAACAGAATAAGTTATTGTGTACAGATAAGGAACAAGTTTAGAGCAGTTATCACTCTTAGTCATATTGCTTATTAGTGTGCCTCACAGAATGCCTCCCAAACCAGGGTAGTTCAAAATACAGAAAACAGTTTATAAATATCATATATCAAAATTAACGTATCCGCAATAGTTTCAGAAAATATACTATTCAATAGAAGACATTTGTAACTCTATGTTTTTAAAGTGTAACTAAAGGCTATATCCTTAACCTAGTAAACTTTTTCTAGTAACTTCAAGGAACATATTCCTTGCCTTTTAGAGCTGGAGAAACAGATATTAAAATATAATTGGACTAAGACGAGCTCCATAGTGAAGAAATTCAGAGAAAACATGCACAGTGAGCATAATCAAGTCTGATCTGATTAAGAAAGATGCTTGAGTAAAATAAAGTAAAAAATAAATAAGTAAAATTAAAAAAAAAAAGAAAGATGCTTGAATCTAATGCACAGGCAAGAAGAAGCTATATGACTAGAGGAGAGGTAAATNACAGTGAGCATAATCAAGTCTGATCTGATTAAGAAAGATGCTTGAGTAAAATAAAGTAAAAAATAAATAAGTAAAATTAAAAAAAAAAAGAAAGATGCTTGAATCTAATGCACAGGCAAGAAGAAGCTATATGACTAGAGGAGAGGTAAATACTCTACACAGAAGGACCAACATTCCCAAAGAACTCGAGAGAGGAAATTTATGGCATAGTCAAGGAACCAAAAGACCAAATGTTTTCTTTCTTTGTTTGGTTGTTGGTTGTTGGTTTTTTGTTTTTTGTTTGTTTGTTTGTTTGTTTTTTTGGAATAAAAGGAACAGAAATGAAGGGTGAGAGAAGAATTTTGCAGAAGAATTAAGATCTATACCCTATTATTCCAGAATACTTTCATTCCTTCTTTCTCTCAGTTATTTAATTATTATTCAGTCCCTACTAAGGACCAGACTATACTACATATTGGGATATGACAGGGGCCATAATAAAGAACAAGGTATGTTCTTGCAAAGGAAGATAGGCTACAAACAAAATTGCAAGTTAATATACAAAATAAGAGAAAGTCATACATACTATTAAAAAGAACAAAAAAGTAAAGAGATAGAATACCAATCAAACTGAAGTGTCCATAAGAATCATCTAGCAAGAATGTTAAAATGCAAAGAGAGACTCAGCAATTCTAGAGTGAGGGCTGAGATTTCCATTTCTAATAGCCTCCCAGGGGATGCAAATGTTGCTGGAATATTGCTGGAGTGTTCACCATGTTTTGACTAATAGGGAGCAGAACATAAGGAAACTTGTTGTTTGTTCAGGAAACACCTCTTTGTTGGATTACATTTATTTTTTGAAAATACATTCATAAATAAAGACCTAACAATAGAGTCCCTAAAATATATGAAGAGAAAAATAGACAATTATATCAATACAATAATAGTTAGAGACATCAATACACTATTTTTAATAATGGACAGAACAATCAGACAAAACATTAATGAAAAGACAAAAGGTTTGAGCAACACTGTATATCAGTTGAAGCTGTTATATATAGAAAGAGAACATTCCTCAAGCTCAATACACATTCTTAGCAAGAGCACAAGGAACATTTTACAGAATAGAACTTATCTCATGGCACAAGAAAGCAGTAAGAAGTTTAAAAGATTGAACTCATAAAAAGAATATTTTCTGACCACAGTAGAATTAAGCTAGAAATGAATTACAGAAAGAAAACAGAAAATGTATAGAAATTAAACACTCTTAAAACAATGAATAAGTCAAGGAGGAAATCACAAGGGAAAATTTAAAAGACCATGACATGAATGAAACAAAACATACCAAAATTTGTGAGATGCAGTGTTCAGGGGGAAAATTAGAGCTATTTAAATGCCTACATTAGGAAAGAAGAAAGATCTCAAATGGATAAACTCATTGTACACTTTAAAGAACTAACTTATGAAAGGAAACTAAACACATAGCAGAAGAAAGAAAATAATGCAGTTTAGAACATAGATACGTCATAGAGAGAGTAGACAACTGTACATTTAATTCTATCAGTATAAAAAAGAATGAAATTTAATTATAAGCTCCAGTATAAAAATGTTGTGGTATCTATATGAGACATAAAATCTGGCATGATTTTAAGCAAACTGTGGAACTTGAGTAAAGGTAATACAATACCTGAAACACTGTTGTTCAAGTAGAACAAATATCATAACATTAAACTATGAAGAAGGAAACATAATTTTTAAAATTAATTTATTTTTAAATTTATTCTACTTTACAATAATTTTAAAAAGCTAATTGTCTCTGTAATAACCAATAATTATAAGTATGAATTGACTTTCAGTGTTTAGAATGAACCTATAGACAGAAGTGAAAGATACTGATAATTTAAAAAGCTAGACAGAGAATGTAAATTGGGCATGCTTGACAATATAAAAGTAAAGGTACCACTCTTAGAAGTAGGCAGAAGTGGAGAGAGAGGCTAGGAAAGAGTAGATAAGATGGCAGACTCTTGTCACAGCAGGGAGAGGCAAGAAACTTGTATGTAGCCCTTGAGCATATTAATGTGTAAGTGGTGCAAAAGCAAAAATATACAATGTAGCTCAACATAGGTGGAATGAAGTAAGTGGTTTTGGGGTGATAATGTCTAAATAAGCTTATATTTCTAGTTTTTATTTCAGGGATTTACTTATTTAAAAGTCAAAAATAATAGTGAAGTAATATTATTTAGGATCATGAGCCCAAGCACAAACTTAAACAAAAGCAGACATGCTTAATAGGAATAGCTTCCAGACAGAAATTCTAGGGCTGGGGATGCATGGAGCAAGGAATAACTGATTTTTATCATTAATTCTTTAGTTCTATTGAGTTTCTCAAAAAATAAATTGATTTGTCAAATGAATAAAAGAGAAAAATAAATAATGTTTAAAAAATAAAGGAAGAACGTTATCTCAAGAGGGTGTCTAGATTATCATTTAAAGTCCCCTGAAAGAACAAGTTGTCAGTGACTTCTCAATGTAGTGATCAGGTAACCAGACAGTGCTCTGTAAAGGGAAGAACTATATTATGCCAAAGGCTTGTAAGACTTATGACTGTAATCAGGAAGTTCAATAATTTCCCTTCCTCACAGGGCAATCAATCAGCCAGGGACCCAGCTGTCTTGGAAAAACCATCTCTCACTGTCATTCCATATTGTTTTTGAAGTCATAATCAATGCAGTACTTTATCAAATGAAACTAAGATGAGCAAATATTAAAATGTAAGAGTCTATAGAGTCATTTTTTTCAGATGGCATGATATATACCTGAAAAAGTGAAATGAGTTAGAATTGATAAATTAGTTTAATAAGATAGTCAAAACCAGTGCAAATATACCAAATTCAACAGCACTCATTCATATCAGCCATATCTAGTTAACATACATAATGAAGAAAAAAATATCTGACATAAACAAATGTGAATGAATTACAGGAAAAGCAAACTGTCAATTTTTTTAATGGTTGCCTATATGAGTTTTCCCAACTTTTATATTTGTTTCCTCTATCATCCATTGACACTGAACTCCCCTTCTTTTTCAAAATCAAAACGTACATTGTTCCTAGATTATTCTACTTAGCCTCTTAGCTAACCATGTATCTTTTTTGAAGACTTTTAAATTTTATTCCTACAATACTATACCTTCCACAATTTCTTCCCATTTCTCTGTCTGATCTTTCTCTATGTGTTTACTTTTTCGCCATCTACTCTGTTTTGAATAGTAAACTTATTAAAGCTCTGTTCTTAGCCCCTTTTCCTTATTACTCTCCCAACTCATATCATGTCCTTCTGTAGCTTAAGTTTCTACCTTGATCTAGATAACTACCAAAATACTCATGCCAGCCAACTTCATTCTCCAAAATGCTAGGGCAACTTCACTTGGGTCTTCCTTACATATTCCAAATGTTGGAAACTTTTCACTTAATTCAAATGTTCTGATTCACACTTGAAATTTATAAGCTCACCAACTTAATGTATTAGTGAGTAACTCTAGCATTAATCCACCTGTACAAATCAGGATTCTGAATGTGATATTTGACTCATCTTTTTGAATCAAATTCAGTTTCACTCATCAAATCTATGATCCGTTCTTCCTAAACATACCTAATTTATCAGTTCATACCTTCACTTCTGTATTTCTAGTTACATTACCACTGTCTTTCACGCGGGTTATTACCCTGGGCTCCAAATTGTTCTCCTCTCTCCTCATTTGATCCTCTTTAATCCATTTCCACAAGCTATTAAAGCCACTGTTTAGGATATTAATCTTATGTTACTCTCCTTAAAACATTAATGGTTCATCATCTCTCCTTAGAATAAAGTCTAAAATGTTGTTAAGACCATCTGGTCATTTTTTTTCTTTTTTTGCACTTTCGCCTTATTTACGTCTCAGCATATTTCACATACTTAGCAATTCAGTCACACTGAGTTTCTCTCAATCTGTTAAAACTGCCATAAAATTTATCTCCTGGGTTTAAGTATGCTGTTTCCTATGTTAAAATACATTTCCCTATATACACTGATTTGACAATTATTCCTATTCATTCTTTGGGTCCCAGTTTAAATCATCACTGACTATGGAAAAATGCATCTGAACTTTCCTTTAACTGCTTTATAATCATTATATCTCATATTAAACCATAAACTTGTACATGTCAAGAGCTATGTCCATTTTGTTCATTCTTGTTTGCTTTGGGTAACATCAAACTTGGCACTTGTTAAGCACTCAAGCTTGACTTCTGTTTCACAGAGACATAATTCTCTCCATTCCTCCACACATTACCTATAAAAATTCACATCTGCTCTAATCCTTTGTCATTTTCTCTATTCTCAAAAAATAGACTATCCTGTGTGCTTCTCAGTCTACATTGAGCAGGTATCTTCCTGTTTTGATAAGCTTCTGACCGGACATAGGCTATTCACTTTCTCATCATGTATTTTCAACTTAAAAAAAAAATTTCTAGGAGATTTTATACTGCAGAATATAATCTATTGAAGTTATCTCAGTTACAAAACTTATCTGCCCTGAGCCTCTATGTTTGTTGAGGTACCGTCCCCTTTCTTTTCCTTCACCATCAAGACCTCCAACAAAGTTGCTAAATTGTTGATTCCAGAGTTCCTTACCTTCTCCTCAATGCTAGAAGAGAATACATTTGCTAAAACAAACATCGACCCTTGCCTCCACTGATTAGAAACCATTTGATGGCTTTGTGTTACCTTCAAGAAAATAAAACCATCTATAGTAAAACACAAGACCCTTTGTATCTTACTGCTGCCTTATTATAACCATCTTAAACCCTTGTTGCCTTAAATAATCCAGAATTCCCAGTGAATTACTTGAATAAAAATTTATTCCTAGTGTTATGCTGCCCGAAGCCAATACAACACCTGCTTTTGAGAAAAGAAAAAGCTTTACTGTTAGGACAACCAACAAAGGGAAAGGAGGAAGTTCTCAAATCTGAATCCCCACTATGGGGTTCTGTCAAACTGTTATGAGTCAGAGCAGGAGGACTGGTATGGAGAAGTGCTGAGGCAGGTTTCTCTTGGAGGGTTTGGAACTTGACCTTCTATGGTGTGAAAGTGAAATTGTTTATTCAGTCATGTCCAACTCTTTGCAACCCCATGAACTATAGCCCACCAGGCTCCTCTGTCCATGGAATTTTCCAGGCAAAAATACTGGAGTGGGAAGCCATTCCCTTTTCCAAGGGATCTTCCTGACCCAGGGATCGAACCCAGGTCTGTTGCATTGCAGGCAGATTCTTTATTGTCTGAACCACGAAGGAAGGGGGCTTCAGCATCAGATCTTCCTAGACAATGGAACCTTCCCTTCCAAAAAGGTTCAACATTCAGATTCAGGTCACATTCCTGTCCTTAGGTTCTGCGGTCAGTGAGAAAACTTTGGTTCTAGGTGTTTGAGTTTAAAATTTTCTCCTCTGTGCATGCATAGGCTGCATGACTTGCTGTTTTGCTCTGTTGACTCTGAAAAACAAATATCTTTCTATTTTTCTATTTATTTTTATTGGAATATGGTCACTTTACAGTGCTGTGTTAATTTCTGTTGCACAGCAAAGTTAATTACCTGTATGTTTACATACATCCCTTCTTTTTCGATTCCCTTCACATTTAGGTCACCACAGAGCACTGGGTAGAGTTCCCTGTACTATGGAGTTGGTTCTAATTATTTTCTATATCTTTTTAGAAATAGTATAGGTTCTGTGATTTCACTAGTAGCTTTACTGTTTCCTGCTACCTACCTTGTGCCTTGGGTTGAAGAGTGTCCCCTTAAAACCCATGCCTACACTGAATCTAGAAATGTGACCTTATTCAGATACTGGGTCTTTACAGATATAATCACGGTGAGGTCATACTTGACTAGTGATGTGGTGGTGGTTTAGTTGCCAAGTTGTGTCTGACTCTTACAAATCAATGGACTGTAGCCCACCAGGCTTCTCTGCCCATGGGGTCCTCCAGGCAAGAATACTGGTGTGCTAAGTCACTTCAGTCATCTCTGACTCCTTGTGACCCTATGGACCATAGCCTGCCAGGCTTCTCTGTCCATGGGGTCCTCCAGGCAAGAATACTGGAGTGGGTTGCAGTTTCCTTCTCTAAGGGATCTTCCAGACCCAAGGATTGAACCTGTGTCTCCTGCATTGGCAGGTGGGTTCTTTCCCACTAGTGCCATATGGAAAGCCCATAAGAATACTGGAGTGGTTTGCCATTTCCTTCTCTAGGGGGTCTTCCCAACCCAAGTACTGAACCCAAATCTCCTGGCATTGCAGGCAGATTCTTCACTGCTGAGCCACCCAGGAAGTGCTATACTTGATTAAAATAAACCCTAATCCAATATCAGTTCCCTTATAAGAGGGGGGAAATTAGAATACTGAGACATAACAGGAGAAACACAGTGTAAAGACATAGAAGAGAATGCCTTGTGAAGATGGAGGCAGATATTGGAGTGACGCCTCTGCACATCAAGAAATGCCAAGGACTGCAGGCAACTACCAACCTAGATAGCATATTCAAAACCAAAGACATTACTTTGCCGACTAAGGTCCGTCTACTCAAGGCTATGGTTTTTCCAGTGGTCATTTATGGATGTGAGAGTTGGATTGTGAAGAAGGCTGAGTGCCAAAGAATTGATGCTTTTGAGCTGTGGTGTTGGAGAAGACTCTTGAGAGTCCCTTGGACTGCAAGCAGATCCAACCAGTCCATTCTGAAGGAGATCATTCTTTAGAAGGAATGATGCTGAAGCTGAAACTCCAGTACTTTCGTCACCTCATGTGAAGAGTTGACTCATTGGAAAAGACTCTGATGCTGGGAGGGACTGGGGACAAGAGGAGAAGGGGACGACTGAGGATGAGATGGCTGAATGGCATCACTGACTCGATGGACATGAGTCTGAGTGAATTTCGGGAGTTGGTGATGGAGGGGAGGCCTGGCGTGCTGTGATTCATGGGGTCACAAAGAGTCGGACACGACTGAGTGAACTGAACTGAATCAAACAATCAAAGGATCAAGGAAGGATCTTCCCCTAGGACCTTCAGAGAGCCTACTGTCCTGTTGATTTCAGAC